>OZ024789.1:5287253-5431792 GCA_964017065.1 Haliclona indistincta
TCCCTTCACTGATGCACTCAGTTATGATAGCACCAGCTGCAAGCAAGAAATACACTTTTTGTAAAAGAGCTAATGAAAGCGTGTTTGATGAACAGAGATATCATCGCTCATTTGCATTTCCAAAAGCGCACTGCATACACCGACATCAAGTTTCTATAATGGGCCATGGGGCAAAGCACTGACAGGCTCAGTCTTCTTTTACATGTGTAACAGAATTTCGAATTCAAAAGAGAGCTACACAACAATATTGCAGTATAGATGTGTTCAATCTATGACACTGAGGCATGAGACATCATCAAGCTTTGGGCGTTTCACTGGTGGGTTCTCTTGACCGAGAAGAGAACGAATGCGTTCCGACAACTCCAGCCTGGCTCGATGCATCTTCAACCTACCATCAGTTTTGGTGACTACTAGTGTGTGTAGTGAAGCACGACGTTCTGTGGTACATGACACTGCTATTCAACAGCAGTCGCTCAAGATGATTACGATTGAAATTTTAACATCCACACCCAATCACTACTGAACCAATAGCTATTTTTGTGTGTTTAATATTCTTTATCACCTAGATTAACTTTTCTGTCAAATCCCAGTTATAGTTGCAGGCATACTATTCTGTAGCACAGTGTGTATGAGGTTAAAATTCTTTTTGAGCGAGCTGTTGGGATGACATTAGTCACTGCACACATCAACAATAAAGCGCTGATTCTGCTAAATTTAGTAACCCATCCCATGCTACACAATAATTTGAATGAGCAATGAATACATTTGTTTTGTTGATACATTATACCTGACAGTGATGATATGACATGCACAACAAACAATATGTAAGTAAGAAAATGGTCATTTCTCATTGATCCAATACTAAGTTCATCAGGACATGTATTAGCTGGGCTGGACTCTTTCTAACATCATCATGAACGTCTTCACGATCTGGAGAAGAACATAATGATTATTATTATGGGCATCGGACACGGGGAACTGTCTTCAAAGTATACCTAGGTCAAAAATCAAAGATGACACCGATGCTATAAATCCCATATTATTACACACTTTGGGATTTATCGCATTAAGATGGCCCCAAACGTGCTTTGCGTCACATTCAACCGATGACAGCCAACATTGGTGTTTCTACGGATTCCGCTCTGAAAACCCCTAGATTTACTTGTGATCGTTGTCTTTCCGACCAATTTGTTCCGAGAGATGGGAGAGATGTGACGGAATATGTTATTAGTGGATGATTATGTGATTGTGTGATTGAGGTGTAGAATGTCGTAATGTGTAGTGTATGCTTGATGAGTAGCGAAGCACCAGTCTGTCTGTCTGTCTGTCTGTACGTCATGTGATATAGCTCTATTTAAGTTGTCAGTTTCTGTTGTTCATTGTATTGTCACAGTGATTCAAGAAGTGTTTTGCTAAGCTCTGTGACATCAGCACAATAAGGTATTACAACAGCATATTGCTTCGTGTGTGTGCCAGTGAGTATCAAGCATTTGAATCTGTCTGCTTTTACTTTTTGCGCACGTTTAAATTTCAGGAGGAGATAAAGTCGCGAAAATTAAATTTAGTATTCAATCAATACGATTTTTGTTGTGCGCTCGATAAAATCACAAAATGCACAACTCACCCTGCACTGGTGTACTGTGTGAAGCATCAATAAGTTGTGTAGCAAATAATCGTCCTCACCTGGCTCATCACTCATGTCAGAGAACAGCACAGTCATGTAATCCTGCCATGAAACCTTGAGCTCACTCAAAAATGCCCTCTTTTCCTGCTTGGGAAGAATACTGATAATAAAACGAAGAATCTCAACATACCACCTAAAGAAAGTAAATAAAGTTTTTAAAGTTGAAATGAGAGGCAAGCATTTAGATATAAACGTAAAGTTTATTGCTTTGTAGGTACAGTAAAAAAGAATTTATAGTTTTCAACTGACCAATCAGATTCGTAATGAATATCATTTTCCAGCTAATAGTAACGCGGTTTACTTCATTATTATTCATTAAAAATCAATGAATGGCAATGTTTGCTAGACCCTCTCCGCCGTCCATCCAATTATCAGTAGGCGGGAGGGTTAGCTGCTAGACTAGTTACGCCCCTGCCTCGTCTAACGGGCTATGGCGCAACTACATATGAAACACTTGCGTGTAGCAGCCATTTTCCTTTTGCAAGTGCAAATTCTAACACTGATTTATACATATTGATTAGTGTTATATCGTAGTAACTCTCGTACACGAAAATCCCAAGAAAGTGCACTGGGTGTGGTCTGGGGACGAGACTTGATCATCAATGAGAAATTTACCTAACGCAATGATAACACAAACTAATACTAAAACTTCTGGAGCTCCTATAATAATACTAACTCCAACAACAACACTGTGAATATTGTGAAAGTAAGACACTAGGTGAGGAACACAGCCCTGCAGTAAGATAAGATTATATACTATAACACAGCAATGACGCAGTACCTCAGTGTATATTAGCTCAGTGGTCACGTTAGTGTCCATGACAATATCTGGACATGTTGTCTCATTGGCCCGTGGGTTGGTGGTGTTACAGCAAGAGACTGGTACAGAGAAGTTGTTGAAAACTTGTTCATAATCACTGAAATTGATTGCTCCACAACACCTTAGCTATGAGATTAGGATTAAATAAATGAATGATTTTATAAACCCACTTTTTTCTGGGCAGCATCCCAAGCTTCCCTGGCTCCTTGAGAGTCATGGTAAGATGAAATGTTGGCACTGGTTCCAATACTCTCTGACAGCTATACAATGGTTATAAACTAAAACAGAATATTATGACGTCATCACTCACACTAGGGATCAGAGCACCTGCTGCAATACCAAGAGATAGTAATATCACAAAAACAATTAACCATGGAATTGTGAACTACAAAAATACCGTAATTCTCACAAAATGAAGTAAAGAGCTCAATTGTACCTTTATTATTATTTTCAAAAAATTAAAATTATTAGATGCCCTCTCGTATTTTATGAAAAGTCCAATCCCCACAACAACAGCAATTATGAGCACACCCACAATGATGATCAGGACTGATATTATGATCACAGAGATGCTGGCTTGAGTTGTGATGGCAAAGAACTGTGTGCCCTGGACCTTCAATTAGACAGAATGTGACAGTATACTAGAGAGTGTACAGTATCTTACTAATGCCCATATCCCTACAGTTATCGTCGGTAGACCAGTCACTATTACCTGTAGTGCAAGTAACAGTCATAGATCACAACCTATAATAGCTTACAGCTATCAAATATGTTATTGAGATGCATCCAACCATCTTCCAGTCAGCACAAATAATTCCACGAGTTGTATGTTTTCGTTCAAACTCTAAGTTGAATGAAAACATAAAAATGTTATATAATTGTGCATGGTTGTGACTTGAACTACATGTACCTTTTTCACTCTGTATGGTATCTTTCATATGTCGATCTTTCTCCCTTGAAATGTTCATAGCTTTGCCAAGATCTCTGCTCACAGCCATTCGATCACCTCAAGGTATACAAGCATATGCAGCAATCGCTGAAGCTAGCACTAGCACTATCACAACCACATGACAAACCACTGGTTATCTAGACTAGATAGTGACTATCTTTTATGCAAACTATGATTCCAGGAGAATAAATCATTATACCATGCATGGTGCATATGTGTACTACTAAAGTTGATACTGACCTCAGTAGAGGACAATTTTGGACAATTTGTTATGCTCAGGCAATGTACAGGTAGCTAGACAATAATATGTACATCTCTTCTCTTCCAGTCGAGTTCCCACTCCCTCAGCCTCACATGACCCCGCCAGCGAGACTGGTAAAACATCGTCCACGCATACCAAAGCAGCTAGCGACTAACTCTTCTCCTGACGTAACTTCACCGAGACACGTTGAAACTTCTTCGAAAGTTTCTTCTCGGAAGAAAAGCTGGCGTCCCTGACTTCAGATATACTTTTCTGTTTGTCTGTTCACCTGTATCACTCACTCATCCTACGAATTTCACTGGTTCCTGCCCCCTCATCAGTGACTCCAATTATTAAAGAAAATAAAAGATTTCTAACAAAATCAAAAGGATGTAGGGATGAATGAAATCTGCTACTGGTCCACAATGTAAACCAACAAGGAACTAGCATGGAATGGTAACACGATTGACTTGTTAACAGATCATAGATCCCTACATCAGTGGCTGCTGTGGCAGACTATAGCTAATTCAGCTAGTTGCCGTTGACTGACATCATAGTGCATTGAATTGAATTCAACTTGACTGTGAAAAAATATTGATCTTATGTACAGCCACTGATGTAGGGATCTATGGTCTGTTAGCAAGTCAATCGTGTTACCATTCCATGCTAGTTCCTTGTTGGTTTACATTGTGGACCAGTAGCAGATTTCATTCATCCTTACTCCCTTACATCCTTTTGATTTCGTTAGAAATCTTTTTATTTTCTTGTTTGTGTCCTTTTTTGAGTTTCAAATTTTTGGTGCAGTTTGAATTCGGCAAAATCATGTATTTCTTTGTTTACACCATTAGTTTGGTTTGCTATTGTTGATAATTTCTTTATGTGACCTTTTTAACTTGTAGCTCAGAATTTATTATTCCTAAATACTGAAACTAGCTCATGCATTCTGCAAAGCATTCGAGCCCCGCCCACTCTAGTTTACAAATTCTATAAGGCTGTGATACTATCTGGCGAGCAGCAGAACGGTGATACTACACGATCTTACTCGGTGAGTTGTTCTTCGAAGACTCCAGACGCTCTCCATACGACGATACTCTACTTCTAGAATTCGTGTGGTTGGTCACGTGCGTATTGCGTAATCACAATAATGGCGTCGAACACTTAGCTGACAAGTGTTCGTGATCGTGAACTCGTCAAATTTATATCGACGTTTCGCTAAAAACTAATTTCAAAAGGCACCTGCCAGAAGTATTTCACGACAGTTCGTGGGTGTTTTGGTCTCGGCACTGCTCGCGTAAAGGCGCTACTAAATGAAAACAAAATGGCGCGCCTAGCGCTGAAGAAGAAAGAAGAAGATAGAAAGAAAGAAAGAAAGATAGAAAGAAAGAAAGAAAGAAGGAAGGAAAGAAAGAAAGAAGGAAGGAAAGAAAGAAAGAAAGAAAGAAAGAAGAAGACGAAGATAACGGAACCCAATTTTCACTGTTTCCAGGTTCGTCACTTTATTGACCATTTCGAGCAATCTCCTTGCTGCTGTAAGATGGGGCAACGCCAGAAAGCAGATCTAAGTGTCTTTGGACGAATAAAATTCATCACCAGGCGTAATATCAGCGTTTGAACGCTAATAAATTGTATGCAGCCGCCATTTTGTTTTCTTGGCCATCCCTACATAGGGAGGCACTACCATGCCTCCCTGATTATTATTTTCAAACCTTTCTTGTGTTGGTTAGGTGCGCTTAATTCTCGTGTAGAAATTGAATTAATGTGTCATCTCATCATTTAGTATATATCTGTGTGTGTGTGCTGTATTAGGGAGGCACGGTAGTGCCTCCCTATGTAGGGTTGAACGGGAAAACAAGATGGCAGCTACATACAATGTATTAGCGTTCAAACGCTGATATTTCGCCTAGTAATGAATTGTATACGCCAAAAGACACCTAAATCTGGTCTCTGTCGTTGCCCCATCTTACAGTAGCAAGGAGATCGCTCGAAATTGTTACTAAAGTGACGAACCTGGAAACGGTGAAAATCGAGTTTCGTCATCATCTTCGTTTTCTTCTTTTTTCTTTCTTCAGCGCGCCTAGCGCCTTTACGCGAGCAATGCCGAGACCAAAGCACCCACGAACAGTCGTGAAATTCTCCTGGCAGGTGCCTTTTGAACTTTATTTTTAGCGAAACGGCGATATAAATTCAGCGATTTCTCGATCGTGATCCATTGTCAGCTAAGTGTTAGACGCCATTATTGTGATTGCGCAATACGCACGTGACCAAGCACTAGCTGACAATGGAACGCTCCATGATGCCGCTTGTGCTGCTATTGGTGTAACTTTTGTCCCTGTTCTCTTTGAGTCTCTTGGGGGCTCAGCTCTCTCACTGCCACGACCATTTCTACCATCGGTCGCCACCTGGGCCAACGTATTGGTTCTCCACCAGCCGACACCAAAAGACACTTATTTCAAAGATGCTCTATTGCACTGTGGAGGGGGAACGCAACTCTATGGTTGAACAGAATCTCCACCGTCTCTTCCAGAGTTGATGGCATTATTTGACTTGTTTGTTTTAGCTATTTATTCCTGAAAAAAAATCATTATAAAAAAGCACTAGCTTGGTTATCGCCACGCCGTATGGATCACGGAGAACACATATTTGTCTGGAGCCTTCGAAGAACGGTAAGCTCGTATAGGACCACCATTCTGCGCTTGCCAGATAATTGCAACTGCCGTACAGGTCTACAAGCAAGTGTGGGCGGGGCTCGTATCCACTGCATGCATGCATGCGTAGGCGAGCTGATATAACTAGCTACAAGCACTGGCTACAAGTTTAAAATTTAATAATAAAAAAAGCCATCAGCTGGCCATCAGCAACAGAAAAACTAAACCAATGGTGGAAACAAAGACAGCTCAGTATGTGCATGATATTGAACTGTACTTCACTGAAAAAGAAAAAAAGGACACGAACAAGAAAATTAAAAAGATTTCTATCGAAATCAAAAGGATGTAGAGTTGTGAAATCTACCACTGGTCCACAATGTAAACTAACAAGGAACAAGCATGGAATGGTAACACGATTGACTTACTAACAGACCATAGATCCCTACATCAGTAGCTGTATATAAGATCGATATTTTGTCACAAGCTGAATGCACGTCAGGTGTCAGTCAACAGCAACTAGCTGAACTAGCTATAGCCAACCACAGCAGCCAATGATGTAGGGATCTATGGTCTGTTAGCAAGTCAATCGTGTTACCATTCCATGCTTGTTCCTTGTTAGTTTACATTGTGGACCAGTAGTAGATTTCACAACCCTACATCCTTTTGATTTCGATAGAAATCTTTTTAATTTTTAATGTATTGTCCCAATACATGAGCAGAAAAAAATATTTTTAGCTCACTCACATTCATAGTTGCCAACCGTCCCGGTTTGGTCCCGGAAAAATGGCTATTGTCCCGACGGTGTCCCGGAAAGACAATTGTCCCGGATTGTCCCGGAATTTTAGCACCTGCCTCATTCCTCGGCCTCAACTAGCGCTTCCTCCTCTGCCATAAGCGCTTTCTCTTCTGCTCTCGCCTCTGCTAGTCGTGTCACTCGGTCTGCTTCACGCGGTGTTCCACAGACTACCTCAAACTAGTACAGAGTAAACTAATTAATAGGCGTGTTTATTAAAATTATTGGGTGTGATCGATTGATTTGTAGGTGTGGTCGATTAATTTTGTAGGTGTGGTTTGAATATTAATGAGTGTCCCGGACAAAATTTTTCTGAAGTTGGCAACTATGCACATTTGAACTATACTTTTGCATGTGCGCCGCATCACATGCTAAAACTAGAAGTATGTTCCTGTATCTCATTCTTTCTCACTTGCAAGTTTGCTTGGTCAAACAACTAACACTTAGTTACGAGAAAACGATGTATTGTGCATAATATGACTACATACAGGGCAGCTTGAATGTGCTCAGTGAGCTGCACATCAATGCTTCTGGAAGAAGAGAGAGAAGTAGATACAGCATGTATTGCTTTCATTAGCTAATAACAAGAGTTTATCAATAACTTTTATTTTGTAAAAAAATAGAGCACTACAATACACCACAATCATTAATAAAAAATTTACCAAACACAATGATAGTATCAACTGATCCTAAAAGTTGTGATGCTCCTATTAGGGAGGAAGGGGAAAACAAAATGGCGGCTACATACAATGTATTAGCGTCCAAACGCTGATATTTCGCCTGGTGATGAATTTTATACGTCCAAAGACACCTAGATCTGCACTCTGGCGTTGCCCATCTTACAGTAGCAAGGAAATTGTTCGAAATTGTTACTAAAGTGACGAACCTGGAAGCGGTGAAATCGAGTTTCGTCTTCTTCATTTTCTTCTTTCTTTCTTCAGCGCGCCTAGCGCCTTTACGCGAGCAGTACCGAGACCAAAACACCCACGAACAGTCGTGAAATTCTTCTGGCAGTGCCTTTTGAACTTTGTTTTTAGCGAAATGGCGATAAAAATTTCGCGATTTCTCGATCGTGATCCATTGTCAGCTAAGTGAGCAATACGCATGTGACCAAGCACTAGCTTGAGTATCTCCGCGCCGTATGGAACACATACTTGTCTGGAGTCTTCGAAGAACTAAGCTCGTGTAGGATCACCATTTTTCGCTTGCTAGATATCGCAAACAATTGCGGGCGGGGCTGCATGAATGCGTAGGCGAGCTGACATGTACAGCCAGCTACGAGTTTAATAATAAAGAAAAGGCATCAACAACAGGAAAACTAAATTAATGGTGGAAAAAGACGGCTCAGTACACGCATGATATTGAACTGCACTTCACTGAAAAAGAAAAAGGACACAAACAAGAAAATTAAAAAGTTTCTATTGAAATCAAAAGGATGTAGGGCCTAATAAAGAAATCTACCACTGGTTCACGATGTAAACCAACAAAGAACAGCATGGAATGGTAACACGATTGACTAGCCTCGTGACCAGGCTCGTATTAGAGCCTGGTTCATACTGCACGCGCATGCGCTAAATATTAACGTGCGGAGAGCGTGAGCGAGCTCCCAAAATCAATTATTACGTACTTCCTGTTCGTTGTTTATTGATTATGACGTATAATGCGTGAATTCGCCTGCCGTCTTCATCATGGCCTCGCAATGGCAGTGCCGTTTGTGTCTTTCAAATGTACCATCAAACCACCGTGTTTCATTAATGAGCAAGACTGGGAAGAAGCAAGACTGGATCCAAAGAATTGTCAATCTTCTTGGCGTGCAAGTGGCTTCAGACGATTCCCTGCCTCAGCACATCTGTGCAAAGTGTTGTAGGCGGGTAGAAAAGCTAGAAAAGTGTGCAATAGACCTTGAAAGCTTCCAATTACAAGCTTCGCAGAGTTACAAGACTCTGCTAGACCAGAGGAGCCAATCAGAATCTCACAAGAGACCAAAGGAAACCAGTGGAGCAGCAGTTGATCTTACACCAGACACCTTAAGAGAAAGACCACCTGCAAAGAGAGGTGTAGGAATGCGCAAAAGACTAGACTTTGGACAAGAGTCTTTTGACTTATGTCGTAAGTTCTCTTCCTTGATGCATACCAAGTATAATACACACATTGACACCATGCATTCATACATACCAAGCTATTACTACTATTATTTTTTACTATAGTCGTTAGATCTGACTCAGTCCCAGAAAGTTCTCCTTGTGAAGAAATATTAACTGAAGATAATATAGCTCTTCATTGTGAGGAAATCTTACCAGAAGGTACTATTGTCAATGGAATGCCTCATGTTACATACAGTATATCCTTATTCTAATTAGCTACTGCGGTAGGCAGTGATGAGACTCAAGTATCCACAGGCTCCTCGGAGACACCTGATCAACAAGAATGTTCTGCAGTTCCAACTAAAGCAGTGACAGTGAGTAATAATATTGCTACAGAATATTTTTGTACTATTAATATTATTTGTACTAATCAATTGTTGTATCACTATTCTAATTTAACTGTACATTGTTTTTATTTTTGCTAAAATATAATTATTCCATACAGATTACTATTTCTACACCAACTCGACCTGACTGGACCCGTAATTTGCCAGATGAGGAAGCCAAAATCGGACGAGCTTTGGCTGGAGGAAACATCACTTCTTTTGCAAAGGCAGTGATGAGTCAGAATGGTATTCGGAAAGAAATCTTGGAGCTTGTTCTTCACGACTTAGAGAGTGAATGTGCGTCGCTATGCAAACGCAGTGCACCTTCACGTTTCCGTAAGATGGGGTTACAAGAGATGATCGATGATTTTCAATGGGAGCGACTGATGTCTGATCTACGCACACATGCTCCACTTCTCTTGCGAATTCTAACGTCTATTGTCTCTACAAACGATCATCGCAATAAGAACAAGGCAGGAGCTGCACACTATCCTGGCATATGCATGGCCATGGCTGTGATTTTAAAAGAGAGGAACAGGGAGATGTGTGGTATACAATCACTTGTATCCCTCTTGCTGTTTTCCACTCATGTAGAGAAAAAGGTATGTTCTATGTTTATAGCTGCTATATAGCTATTATGCTATTATTGCTACATATTATTTTTTTCTATTTTGTCTAGGTATACTCACGCCTAAATCATCTTAATATCTGTATTAGTTATAGTGCTACGCTACCATTAATAGGCCAAGTGAGCAAGCTCCATAAGAATCCAATACAAAAATGGATTAAAGAAGGCACCACGTTCAAGTTTATTGGCGACAATGTTGACAAGAAACGGCGTGTACGTGATGTTCGTTCTGACAACCAAGGAGAGATGCTTCACATGTATAGTGTACTGGCAGCTCGTAGCCGTCTACCCTCATCTGATCTGTCTCACTCCGGAGAGGTTGCAGATTTGTTGTCATTTACATCAAAATCGTTTTTACCTAGTTCAAATGATATTGAGGCAGTGAAGAGCAATCTTGTAACAATTGTATATCGCTTTCTTACCTTCTACATCAGATGCCTCGCTCCTCTCTCAAAGGCAGTGCCTAAACACATAGTGCACAAATACTCGAAGGAGATGGGCAAAATGTCTGAAGTAGTTGTTCTGGATGTTTTAATGAAGAATGAGGCATGTGGCCCAGAAATGATCGACATCATGCAGTCTCTGCAAGGATACCTTGGCAATGACTATTCTCTAGAAGAGAAAGTATTGTCAGGAGGAGATCAGCTCACTTGCGAACGACAGGCATCTTCCCAGCGCCATATGATGGATGGCAAGACCAACGACGTATCACTGCAGCTACTAGAGCCTCAACTTGAAGACTGGCACACACTTGTAATCACTCTTACGGTAAATATATACTTTGACATTTTTACTATAATGTTTTATTATAATTATTATAATGATTATATAGGCTGCCTGGAAATGTCTCTACAATGACAAGAAGCACTCTTCACGTGATCACGGCACCCTTGGTTATTTTAAGAGCCGACTCAATCGCACTACAGTTCCGTCAAAGCCAAAGAAAGAAGTCAATGCTACTCTTGACTTTTTCCTTACCGTTGTTAAAGGTCATCTTGTTGCAGCTGCTTGCGACATTCTAGGAATCAGCAGTCCCGATTCTCCACTTCAGTTACCTTCAGGTATCATCAAAGGCACCTTGGAGCAACAGTCATCGTTTGTCACATCAATTTCTACTAAGGTAGTTGACAGAGTCTCATTGATTGGAGTAGACTGGACGAAAAAGCAAGATTATGAATCTGGAGATGGAGTCTACAACTACGCACGCGTCTTGTGCCATTTTGGAGGTATTGTCTTAGAGTTCTATGATGCATGGGCTGAGGGCGATGGTGACAGGATCTATCGTTGCTATAGATTACTCATGCCTCACTTTATTTGTTATGGGCACACCAAGTATGCTTTGCAGGCACTCCGCTTTCAATTCCAAGTGGCAGCATATCTGTCTCCACATTTGGCTCATCACATTGTGTGGGACAGGTTTATAAACACCAGGGGTGGAATAGGCTGTAACATTCCCTGCGATCTTCACAATGAGCATGTCAATAAATTGATAAAAGAAATTGTAGGCAACATGGGATCCAACCTTACGGAAGAAGCCTTGCAGCGTGCAGCACGTTCTGTTACCGCTTTACAAAATATATGCAAATCTTTTGACAAGCAGTCAGGTGTCCCTACTGGGTCAAGCTATCACTTTACTCGGTATGATGCACAAGATGTTGCTAAAGTAGCCTCAGTCGTAAGAGACAGAAAGCTGCTCTATCCAATCGCTGGAAGAAAGCACTCCTCGTGTCCTAATTTCTCCTTAGATCCTCTCAATGCTTGGGACAGAGAGAAAACACATGAGTGGATTGAAAAGAAGCAAACTCTTTTTGCAAACTACCAAGGTGCTGGGCTAACAGAAAGTGATGAGGAGGAATGCGATAGTGATGAGGATTAGTTTCATTTTATAATTAGTTTTTTGTTTACTGTATACAGCATACTTTATTATTGTTACTATTCAATTTTTGTTTACTATACATTAATTGCTTTTTGTCCATAACAAAAATTACATCACTGAGTATCCAGAGTTTGACATGCATCACTACAAATATCACAACACAAACTTGCACCCCCAGTAAACATAGATGATTGTCCAAAGTAGCCCAGTAACCATTTGCGGCGACAGGTTGTTTTAAGTTCTAGGTAGCTTCTTACAGCAGCCATCTCATGATCATGAGGTGTAGTGGGATCTTTTTTTCGTGGGCAGTCACGAGGTTTTCAAAAAATTATTGACTTGGCTTGTCCACCACTGCGACCTCCTCTTCCACTACTTTGACAGTAGTCATCAATGCTTGTTGGGGCACCGTAATGCAATATGGTATCTGCATCTGCTAAGTGAATGCCCATGCCCAATGCTACAGTAGCAAATACTATCCGTACAGTTCCTTTGGGCTTGGTCAAGCTAGCTAGCACAATCTTCTTGTTTTCCTCATTGGTCCGAGAGTGAAACATGGCAATAACACGATTTTCAGGGATCTTTTCACTACCCATGGGATAGTAGGCTCTGTCACCCAGTTCAAATAAGAAATGTGCATATAAGTCAGAACAAAAATTCAGAGATTGGCAATAGACAATCACACGTGGAGAACTGATCTTGTTTTTCTTCAAACTATTCACAAATGGCTCCATGTCAGACTTTATGTCAGTGCGGCCTTTTACTTCATGGTATATATTGGGCCTGTCTACTGAAGTGAACACTAGCTCACACCCTTCCATATTGAGACTCACGATTAGTTGCTCCCTGACGCTCTTGGTTGCTGTAGCCGTACAAGCAAGCAATGGAGTACATGGTGGCATAAGTGCCCTGATTTCATGAAGGCGGCCGTATGCTGGTCTAAAGTCTTTACTCCTAAATAAAATTATACAGTGTAGTAGATTCTATGAATTGATAGTCCATGCATTACCATAAAAAATAATCATGATAAATATACGTACCACATTGACACGCAGTGTGCTTCATCAACAATTACAGCCACTATTCTCTTAGAAATCACAGGAGTTTCCAAGACATCTCTCCATCTAGATATTACTAGAGATTCTGGAGCACTATACAATAAGCTACACTCTGCAAGGTCTTCTTCACTGGCTATAAGTGATTTCTCAACGCCACTTCCAGTACTCAGTACTGCTGCTCGAATACCTCGCCTTCTCAAACTGATAACTTGGTCAACCATGAGAGCGATAAGGGGCGAGATCACTAAAACGACGCTGCTGCATGTAGTACTCACTCGACCAAGCTTGTGATCCATCACAAACGGGAGCATCTCGTAGCAGAATGACTTCCCAAATCCAGTTGGCAGCCATACGAATACGTCTTTCCCGTTGTAAACTGCACGTATGGCATCAAGTTGTTCTGGTTTGGGAGTAATTCCCGGACAGACGCGCTGAAGTGCGTGGGAGATGGCGCTTTCAAAAGCTTCCATTCATAAGCTACAGCTGTTCTGATGACGTCAACATAACACGGCAGTTTACTAATAATAACACGGTTTCCTGACATTCCAGGAAAATTTGACGCATGCGCGTGCAGTATGAACCAGGCTCTAATACGAGCCTGGTCACGAGGCTACACGATTGACTTGCTAACAGACCATAGAACCCTACATCAGTGGCTGTACATAAGATCAATACCACTGATGTAGGGATCTATGGTTTGTTAGACCATATACTTCAATGTAATTCTGCAATTTGATTGGTCAGCCAGAGGTGTTCTAAATCATGTACATTGTTTACGAAGATCTTGCATAACGGAAGCGAAAGAGGAAGTGTGACGTTGGCCAAACAAACGCACGTAAGCATGACTAACTGAACGTGACGAAAGTGAATATGCGTCACACTTCCGCCTTCGCTTCCGTTATGCAAGATCTTCGCAAACAACTGTAGAACACCGCTGATTTTTACATAGTACACCTTTAATTTACCACGTAGAGTTAACAACCACAACAAAGTGGCGTCGTCGAAAAACGCACGCGAGTTTACACTCCCGGCCATCGTTCGAAAACGGGCTGTTGCTTGACTTTGGGAACTTCTCTGGGCTCTCTACTACCTCGAGCGCTTCGTTTGGTTAAGCGCAGTTATGGTCCGACAGACGATAGATTCTCGGCAAGAGTAAATAATAATATAAATAACCTATATTTAAATTATTTAAATAATTATCTACTATTATTATTTCTACTCTTGCTACGAGATTTAGCTCACCTTGGAAACCGAAATAGACGCTCTCGTGATACGCGAATTTCTACAGCGAATTACAGCGAATTTCAATTGCGTTGGAACACGGCGTGTTCCGTGAAAGCACTGCCTAGCCCTTTGTGTAGATCAGTGGGCCACGGAAACTGTTCAGACGAATTGTAATTATAAAGAACAGACGGACGTCACTTGAACAGTTTCCGTGGCCCATAGATCTGCTAGGCAGTGCTTTCACGGAACACGCCATGTTCCAACGCAATTGAAATTCGCTGCAAAACATCGGTTTCCGCGGTGACCTAAATCCCGTACGCCGTAGACACCTCAAATCCATCGTCTAACCCATATTAAATTTTAGCAAGTCAATCGTGTTACCATTCGATGCTTGTTCCTAGCTTGTTGGTTTACATCGTGAACCAGTGGTAGATTTCTTTATCCAGCCTACATCCTTTTGATTTCGATAGAAATATTTTTACTTTTCTTTTTTTGTATCACACTTTGCCGACTTCAATAAAAAGTTGGTTTCCCCATGTACTTTTCAGATCATTAAAACTGCATCCTAATCAATGCACAACTATATGCCTGAGTTGCCCACTTTCACACTTTCCGTACTGAAACTGTGTTACTGGGTTAAAGAATGAGATTTCATTTTCAATGCTTTTAAGTAAACAAAGCAAGGTATTACTGCAGATTTGTCAGCAATCATTGAAAACAGAACCTTGACCGTATGTCATCAAACGGTCTATGAATACAACATTAAACAGTTACCTTGGTTCTTTGTTGATACATTGTACATAAGATATCTGCCTGAAGTCATAATAATTATTATTTGTACAAAAATGCTTCCCAAAGCTGCTTGTCTAGTGATTCTATGCTGTTGCCTGATGCACATGACGATAGTTGGATCAGACATCATCTTTTACCACACAGTTGACAAAGATGGCACTTTTGCTTTCCTGGCAAGTCAGTCTTTAGTGTATCTTCTCTACCCTCTGCTTGGATGGCTAGCTGATGTCTACTTTACCAGGTATAAGTTCATACTGTACTCCTTCATCACAATGATATTAGCTACATTACTTATGATCTTGGCAGCTGCTTTGCTTCTTGAATTCATTGAGGACAGACAACTTTTCATCTTTGGAGGTTTTTCTGTCTCAGTTGGTTTAATTGGAATAGGTTTGTTTGAATCAACTGCTATTCAGTTTGGTATGGACCAGATGCTGGAAGCCTCTTCAGATGAACTCAGCACTTTGATTCACTGGTACTACTGGAGCTGTAATGTAGGAAAACTGCTTTCAGTAATCTGTGCAACTGGCGTTCTATTTCATTACAGTGAATGCATTCTTGAACTGGATTTACAAAATGCTACAGACCTTTACAATGACCTGCATCCTTACTATTTTACCATTACATTTACTTTCTTCATGATAATGGTTGGTATACAGCTGGTGTGTGCATGTGTTGGTCTGTTTCTACTGATTGGCTCTAGGAAGCACTTCAACATTGATCGAACTGGTGAGCATCCTCTTAAACTAATTTATGGAGTATTGAGGTATACATGGAAGCACAAGGTCCCTGAGCATCGTAGTGCATTCACCTACTGGGAGGAGGACATTCCACCTCGCATTGACCTTGGGAAGAGCAAATATGGAGGACCATTCACCACCGAGGAGGTGGAGGACACAAAGACTTTTTTCAGCATTCTTCTACTTCTCTTGACTCTTGTAGGATTCCACTTGTCTGCTCATGGCTACTCAATTGTTAATCAGTTAATGATAGAACAATGTCCATCTAAGTTGGCATTAGCTATTCTAGGTGATCCAATGCTACTCACTTTTCTTTCTGTATTACTTGGAGTTCCATTGTATCAATTGATCAAACACTGGTACAAAGGCATCTTTCCAAACATGTTGAAGAGAATGGGTCTGGGACTTTCATGTTGTTTCCTTTAAAATGTTGTTGAAATCATTATACAAGTTACAATGACTAGAGGAAAGGAATGCAAACATTTTGACACAAATATTCGTGACTCTTGTTACTTTTTGGCCATCGAGCTTAACATTGACAACACTTGTACTACTATATCTAATGCTACTGATAATATGTTCTACTGTGATCAAAACAACACTCCATTTATCTTGTTGCTAATACCTTATTTACTTCAAGGCTTGTCCTTTCTTCTGGTGTTTATGACAGCTCTTGAGTTCATCTGTGCTCAAGCTCCTCTTAGACTGAAGGGACTACTAATCGGTATATGGTATGCTCTACTGGCTATCAACTATCTTCTCATTGAATCATCAGAACTCTACACTATCACTAACACCTCTTGGTTAAGCTTTCATTCAGTAAAGGCGTTTCTTATACTCAGTTCTCTGATCGTGTATGCGTGTGTTGCTAAGCGATATCAATATCGTCTAAGAGATGAAGTTGTCAATGAACAATATCTAGTAGAAGAGATATATGACCGAGAGCTAACTCTGGCAGAGCAATATGATGAAAGCGTTCATCTTCTGCTGTCTATAGCTAGTGATAACTATGGATCAATTTCTTGTGATTCATTTCAGAGAAGATCCAAAATTTAATTAATCATCACAACAATTATTATCTTAAGCTTTTATTTTTGTCAGAAAGGGATTGTATAATTTAAATTTTACAGTGAAAAAAAGGAAAAAATTATTATTTTTTGCACAATTTTTGTATAATTTTGTATCTCATGAGGAAAATTTAGAAACTATGACAGCTATTAAAAGTAAAAATGTAAATGATAAGTGTGACAATTTTACAGCTGTTGAATAATTTGTAGGCGAAAATACAGTTGGTGGACTGAATGTGTTTTCTGGAAAGAAAGAGGAGAGTGATTCATCTTTATGCTCTTAAAAACATACCATGGAAGGGTGTAGTAGGGCGCATATGAACATGTGGTGGATTTACAGAGAGAAAAGTGCTTCTTGATATTTCATCATGGTACATACTATTTGCTATGCAGGTATACACGCCGGTAGCAGATGCTGATGCATTTACAAAGCTTAGACTAACTCTGCCTAGACCAGACAATAGTATTTCGTCTCCGTACTTCCAATATACAATAGGCAGTGGATAGCCAGAGGCTTCACAGTGTAGTGAGATGTTACCACCAATGGCTATAGTGTAAAAGTATTTCGTCTCCGTACTTCCAATATACAATAGGCAGTGGATAGCCAGAGGCTTCACAGTGTAGTGAGATGTTACCACCAATGGCTATAGTGTAATTTTGTCTCCAATTGATAATTTTTAATTTGGCGGAGTAGTTGCAGACATTAAACCAGAACCTTGATTTATTGAAAAATAAATGATTAGATAAACAGCTCACATAATCTCACCAGATGTCTCCATAGAACTTGCTATTCATAGAAAAAGTGGTAAATTTGTTATAAATGTTATATTTTACGGACATGAACTTACCAATAATATGAAGAACAACATTGGCATCACTACTTAATCCTTCATAGTATCCTATACAGCAATACACACCAGCATGATAGATGCTTGCTGGATATATTCGCAGCACTTGGCTGCCATTAATGAATGAAATCTGATCATTAGTTCTCAGTTGCTGATGTTCCCTGCGATGCTCACTACAGTTAAGCCATTCGATCGATTCATAGTCTTCAATTGGACACACTAATATTGCTTCTCCTCCTTCTGCTGAACTATAAATTGTCTTTAGAAATACTGATGACTGAAGAACTTCATCTGGGTACAAATGACTAACAGATTACACAATAGTCTCTTAAAGCATTAACTCACATAATTCATACTCAATGCTGTCATTACCGACAACATTCCTAGCAAAGCAGGTATAAACTCCTTCAATATTTTTATCGGAGTTTAGTAGTACATCAAGACTAGCCTTGCCAATATACAAGGAATTGTCAGCACTAGTCGTGCCCCAAGGGACTCCTGTTCTATTCAAAGTCTAAGTGGTTTTAGGTTTGGGAATACCTTGGGCAAGGAAGTCTTTTATATCCTGTCCTCTGATAAATGCGATTTCTTGATGCTTAGAACTAGAAGGGATAGCTGGTGGAACTGCAATAAAACTAAAACATTTAAAAAGTTGTGGAAAATGCATTGATATCCATCACTTCTGTATTTTCTTTTCCGGCGGTTAGCTACAACAGGTATCTTTCAAACAGGATGAGGTTTATACCTGCACGCTCTAGTAAACCAGCACTAGTGACTGCTGTTCGAGCTGCTCCTTTTGTCTCAGAAAGTTCTATTATAATTTACAAAGAGAGAATGCATACACAGAAGTGGTTGCAGGTGCAAAGTACCTGATTAGCACAGTACTGGTCGTGCTACTTTCTTAATAATAATTAATTTTTGTCTACTCTTGCACCGCTAAACGATCAAAAAGCATCAATAATTTTACTGTGCCGAGACAATAGAAAAACGAGCACTACAAACAAGAAAGCATATTATTATGAAACAACAAGAGCATGCAACAATTATAATGAGAAGTCAATGAGGATAAGAGTAACGATGAGCACTGAATGAGTATACAAGTCAATGAGGATAAGAGTAATGAGCATGAGTATACAATGTGTTAGAAATACAATGTGACTCAAAAGAGAGCTACACAACATAATTGCAGTATAGATGTGTTCAATCAATGACTATGCACGAGACGTCATCAAGCTTTGGGCGTTTCACTTGCGGCTGTTTCTCTTGACCGAGGAGGGGACGAATGCGTTCCAACAACTCCAGCCTGGCTCGATGCATCTTAAACCTACCATCAGTTTTGGTGACTACTAGTGTGTGTGGTGATGAAAGACGTTCGGTGGTACATGACACTTCACTGTTATTCCACAGCAGTCGCTCAAGATGATTACGGTTGGATAGTTTCGTAGAAAAACGAGTCACAAGTTTCTGAGGGTCCTTCAGGAAAGCTGCCAACTTGGTACAAAACTCGCAGCGACACTTGAAAGTAGCTTGCAGAGACCATGTTGGTGCCTGTTGGGTATGCTGTTCTAGAGTGGTGACACACTGAGATATAAGAGAGGTGAGAGCAGTACTGCTGTTCTCCTTCGTGGTCTGGTATAGCTCTATGGCAGCTGGTACTAGCGTGTTTTGTAACGAATAGCGTTTCGGTTGCCTGAAAAAACTTGGTATTACAACTTCCAAATGCTCTTCGCATTGTAAGACGCACAAAAATGTGAAAAGTTTACAGACAAAATTCTTGGAACGGACACTCTGAGGGCTATTACAAGGAACTTTTTGCTCATTGGTTAAAGCAACGCAGATAATTTTGACCATTTTCTGACATACATTCAGTCGTTGAGACGACAAGGAACCAGTAGCTAATGAACACAGGAAGTTGAAAGCAATGGTAATCTTTTTGGCAACAGCACCCTTGAAAAGGACCACAAGTGCTGTTTCCAGTTGTTCCCACCCAAAAGCATTGCCTAATTCCACAACTGCCTCACAAAACGCTCACAAGAGTTATAGCCTTGAGCCGTTTTAGACAAGACAATAGAGTAATAATATCTTCTTCATTTGGACGAAAATCTGGCTTCTTACAGACAGCAGCGACTATCTCCTTAGCCAGGTCCTCACACTCTCCTAGCTGCTGACTATCTTGGGATTCGCAAAGCTTAGAATTCAAAGTCTCTAATGGTTCTTTGATCTCACCAGTCACCATGATAGTATTCTTACTCGGCCAAATAAACAAAGCAGCTTGATGATAGGTCCTGTTTAGTGTTGTCCCTTCATTACCAGTTGGCTCAAGGTCTTCATCATCTGGTTCAAATGATTCAAATATATCTTCAGGCGCAATAGCATCTTTGGTAAGCTCAAGCTTAATACCATCATCGAGAATCTCTCCAGTAGGCAAAACTGATTTTTCTACAGAAAAGCTCTCATCTTCAATGTGCTCAATAGACATATCCTCACATGAACATCCATACTCATAATCAGCACTCATTGAGCAATGTTGTTCCAATGTCACAATACCGAGATAAAGACAGAACTCCAATTATTATTATTATTTTCAAAACTTCTTGTGTTGGTTAGGTGCGCTTAATTCTCGTGTAGAAATCGAATTAATGTGTCATCTCGTATATCTGTGTGTGTGCTGTATAATGTATTGTCCCAATACATGAGCAGAAAAAAATTATTTTTAGCTCACTCACATTTGAACTATACTTTTGCATGTGCGCTGCACCACAAGCTAAAACTAGAAGTATGTATCTCATAATTTCTCACTTGGTAGTGCAGCAAGTTTGCTTGGTCACACAACTAACACTTAGTTTTGAGAAAACAATGCATTGTGCATAAGACGACTTCTACATTCACACATCTAAACAGGGCAGCTTGAATGTGCTGAGTTACATACTAATGCTTCTGGAAGAAGAGAGAGAAGTAGATACAGCATGCATGTATTACTTTTATTAGCTAATAACAAGAGTTCATCAATTTTGTCAAAAAATAGACAAATTAGAGCACTACACTAAGCCATAGATGATACAGTACACAACTATACATGTACCGGTCATCACGATCATCAATAGTCTAGTCTCGTCCCCAGACCACACCCTCGCCTATCGCGAGAGTGGCTTTTTTAGTCGATTTTCTTGGGCCAGGCAGTAATATCTTCCCCGGAATGTCTGGGGTAGAATCTGATTGGTCAGAACGCTAACTCTTACGTAATACAAACCACATCGATGGGCAAGTGGAAAAACCGGATACAACAGGAAACGAACGCGAACTCGGAAACGAACTCACGTGCTCAATGTAACAGGAAACCGCGCCTATAATTACTATACTACTAAACCCAAGACCCTAAAAACCTTCGCCTAACGGCGCCCAGTATTCGCTAACGAGATATTTAACACTAAGGATCGTCGTTCCCGGCGTTTTAACACTAAGGATCGTCGTTCCCGGCGTTTTAACACTAAGGATCGTCTTTCCCGGCTTTCTAACACTAAGGATCGTGAGGTGGCGAATATTTAGGTTGATCCCCATACTGGGCGCTGTTAGGTCCATACTGGGCGCTGTTAGGCGAATACTGGGCGCCGTTAGGCGAAGGTTTTAGGGTCTTGGGTTTAGTAGTACATAGTATAGTAATTATGGGCGCGGTTTCCTGTTACATTGAGCACGTGATCACATTTGAGTTCGTTTCCGAGTTCGCTTTCGTGTCCTGTTGTATCCGGTTTTTCCACTTACCCGCGGTCAACTGACATGTCAGTTGCTGTACTGAATTCTAGCAGATGATCTGAGCCGCGTGTTCAGAGAAGCACATTCGACAAGCGTACGTAGGATCGTCGTACGAGTAGTACAAGTGTTGAAGCTCAATCATTTATATGTAGTTCTTCAAGTCGTGAGAACATAATTTTGTCTAGACGTCTTCGCCTTTGAAGATTGTCTCCCTCGTCTAACGCGCAACTACATACGAAACACTTGCGTGTAGCAGCCATTTTCCTTTTGCAAGTGCAAATTCTAACATTTATACATATTGATTAGTGTTATATCGTAGTAACTCTCGTACACGAAAATCCCAAGAAAGTGCACTGGGTGTGGTCTGGGGACGAGACTAGATCATCAATGAGAAATTTACCTAACGCAATGATAACACAAACTAATACTAAAACTTCTGGAGCTCCTATAATAATACTAATTCCAACAACAACACTGTGAATATAGTGAAAGTAAGACTCTAGGTGAGGAACACAGCCCTGCAGTAAGATAAGATTATATACTATAACACAGCAATGACGCAGTACCTCAGTGTATATTAGCTCAGTGGTCACGTTAGTGTCCATGACAATATCTGGACATGTTGTCTCATTGGCCCGTGGGTTGGTGGTGTTACAGCAAGAGACTGGTACAGAGAAGTTGTTGAAAACTTGTTCATAATCACTGAAATTGATTGCTCCACAACACCTTAGCTATGAGATTAGGATTAAATAAATGAATGATTTTATAAACCCACTTTTTTCTGGGCAGCATCCCAAGCTTCCCTGGCTCCTTGAGAGTCATGGTAAGATGAAATGTTGGCACTGGTTCCAATACTCTCTGACAGCTATACAATGGTTATAAACTAAAACAGAATATTATGACGTCATCACTCACACTAGGGATCAGAGCACCTGCTGCAATACCAAGAGATAGTAATACCACAAAAACAATTAACCATGGAATTGTGAACTACAAAAATACCGTAATTCTCACAAGATGAAGTAAAGAGCTCAATTGTACCTTTATTATTATTTTCAAAAAATTAAAATTATTAGATGCCCTCTCGTATTTTATGAAAAGTCCAATCCCCACAACAACAGCAATTATGAGCACACCCACAATGATGATCAGGACTGATATTATGATCACAGAGATGCTGGCTTGAGTTGTGATGGCAAAGAACTGTGTGCCCTGGACCTTCAATTAGACAGAATGTGACAGTATACTAGAGAGTGTACAGTATCTTACTAATGCCCATATCCCTACAGTTATCGTCGGTAGACCAGTCACTATTACCTGTAGTGCAAGTAACAGTCATAGATCACAACCTATAATAGCTTACAGCTATCAAATATGTTATTGAGATGCATCCAACCATCTTCCAGTCAGCACAAATAATTCCACGAGTTGTATGTTTTCGTTCAAACTCTAAGTTGAATGAAAACATAAAAATGTTATATAATTGTGCATGGTTGTGACTTGAACTACATGTACCTTTTTCACTCTGTATGGTATCTTTCATATGTCGATCTTTCTCCCTTGAAATGTTCATAGCTTTGCCAAGATCTCTGCTCACAGCCATTCGATCACCTCAAGGTATACAAGCATATGCAGCAATCGCTGAAGCTAGCACTAGCACTATCACAACCACATGACAAACCACTGGTTATCTAGACTAGATAGTGACTATCTTTTATGCAAACTATGATTCCAGGAGAATAAATCATTATACCATGCATGGTGCATATGTGTACTACTAAAGTTGATACTGACCTCAGTAGAGGACAATTTTGGACAATTTGTTATGCTCAGGCAATGTACAGGTAGCTAGACAATAATATGTACATCTCTTCTCTTCCAGTCGAGTTCCCACTCCCTCAGCCTCACATGACCCCGCCAGCGAGACTGGTAAAACATCGTCCACGCATACCAAAGCAGCTAGCGACTAACTCTTCTCCTGACGTAACTTCACCGAGACACGTTGAAACTTCTTCGAAAGTTTCTTCTCGGAAGAAAAGCTGGCGTCCCTGACTTCAGATATACTTTTCTGTTTGTCTGTTCACCTGTATCACTCACTCATCCTACGAATTTCACTGGTTCCTGCCCCCTCATCAGTGACTCCAATTATTAAAGAAAATAAAAGATTTCTAACAAAATCAAAAGGATGTAGGGATGAATGAAATCTGCTACTGGTCCACAATGTAAACCAACAAGGAACTAGCATGGAATGGTAACACGATTGACTTGTTAACAGATCATAGATCCCTACATCAGTGGCTGCTGTGGCAGACTATAGCTAATTCAGCTAGTTGCCGTTGACTGACATCATAGTGCATTGAATTGAATTCAACTTGACTGTGAAAAAATATTGATCTTATGTACAGCCACTGATGTAGGGATCTATGGTCTGTTAGCAAGTCAATCGTGTTACCATTCCATGCTAGTTCCTTGTTGGTTTACATTGTGGACCAGTAGCAGATTTCATTCATCCTTACTCCCTTACATCCTTTTGATTTCGTTAGAAATCTTTTTATTTTCTTGTTTGTGTCCTTTTTTGAGTTTCAAATTTTTGGTGCAGTTTGAATTCGGCAAAATCATGTATTTCTTTGTTTACACCATTAGTTTGGTTTGCTATTGTTGATAATTTCTTTATGTGACCTTTTTAACTTGTAGCTCAGAATTTATTATTCCTAAATACTGAAACTAGCTCATGCATTCTGCAAAGCATTCGAGCCCCGCCCACTCTAGTTTACAAATTCTATAAGGCTGTGATACTATCTGGCGAGCAGCAGAACGGTGATACTACACGATCTTACTCGGTGAGTTGTTCTTCGAAGACTCCAGACGCTCTCCATACGACGATACTCTACTTCTAGAATTCGTGTGGTTGGTCACGTGCGTATTGCGTAATCACAATAATGGCGTCGAACACTTAGCTGACAAGTGTTCGTGATCGTGAACTCGTCAAATTTATATCGACGTTTCGCTAAAAACTAATTTCAAAAGGCACCTGCCAGAAGTATTTCACGACAGTTCGTGGGTGTTTTGGTCTCGGCACTGCTCGCGTAAAGGCGCTAGGCGCGCTGAAGAAGAAAGAAGAAGATAGAAAGAAAGAAAGAAAGATAGAAAGGAAGAAAGAAAGAAAGAAAGAAAGAAAGAAAGAAAGAAAGAAAGAAGGAAGGAAGGAAGGAAAGAAGGAAGGAAGGAAAGAAAGAAAGAAAGAAAGAAAGAAAGAAAGAAAGAAAGAAAGAAAGAAAGAAAGAAAGAAAGAAAGAAAGAAAGAAAGAAAGAAAGAAAGAAAGAAAGAAAGAAAGAAAGAAAGAAAGAAAGAAAGAAAGAAAGAAAGAAAGAAAGAAAGAAAGAAAGAAAGAAAGAAAGAAAGAAAGAAAGAAGAAGACGAAGATAACGGAACCCAATTTTCACTGTTTCCAGGTTCGTCACTTTATTGACCATTTCGAGCAATCTCCTTGCTGCTCTAAGATGGGGCAACGCCAGAAAGCAGATCTAAGTGTCTTTGGACGAATAAAATTCATCACCAGGCGTAATATCAGCGTTTGAACGCTAATAAATTGTATGCAGCCGCCATTTTGTTTTCTTGGCCATCCCTACATAGGGAGGCACTACCATGCCTCCCTGATTATTATTTTCAAACCTTTCTTGTGTTGGTTAGGTGCGCTTAATTCTCGTGTAGAAATTGAATTAATGTGTCATCTCATCATTTAGTATATATCTGTGTGTGTGTGCTGTATTAGGGAGGCACGGTAGTGCCTCCCTATGTAGGGTTGAACGGGAAAACAAGATGGCAGCTACATACAATGTATTAGCGTTCAAACGCTGATATTTCGCCTAGTAATGAATTGTATACGCCAAAAGACACCTAAATCTGGTCTCTGTCGTTGCCCCATCTTACAGTAGCAAGGAGATCGCTCGAAATTGTTACTAAAGTGACGAACCTGGAAACGGTGAAAATCGAGTTTCGTCATCATCTTCGTTTTCTTCTTTTTTCTTTCTTCAGCGCGCCTAGCGCCTTTACGCGAGCAATGCCGAGACCAAAGCACCCACGAACAGTCGTGAAATTCTCCTGGCAGGTGCCTTTTGAACTTTATTTTTAGCGAAACGGCGATATAAATTCAGCGATTTCTCGATCGTGATCCATTGTCAGCTAAGTGTTAGACGCCATTATTGTGATTGCGCAATACGCACGTGACCAAGCACTAGCTGACAATGGAACGCTCCATGATGCCGCTTGTGCTGCTATTGGTGTAACTTTTGTCCCTGTTCTCTTTGAGTCTCTTGGGGGCTCAGCTCTCTCACTGCCACGACCATTTCTACCATCGGTCGCCACCTGGGCCAACGTATTGGTTCTCCACCAGCCGACACCAAAAGACACTTATTTCAAAGATGCTCTATTGCACTGTGGAGGGGGAACGCAACTCTATGGTTGAACAGAATCTCCACCGTCTCTTCCAGAGTTGATGGCATTATTTGACTTGTTTGTTTTAGCTATTTATTCCTGAAAAAAAATCATTATAAAAAAGCACTAGTAGCTTGGTTATCGCCACGCCGTATGGATCACGGAGAACACATATTTGTCTGGAGCCTTCGAAGAACGGTAAGCTCGTATAGGACCACCATTCTGCGCTTGCCAGATAATTGCAACTGCCGTACAGGTCTACAAGCAAGTGTGGGCGGGGCTCGTATCCACTGCATGCATGCATGCGTAGGCGAGCTGATATAACTAGCTACAAGCACTGGCTACAAGTTTAAAATTTAATAATAAAAAAAGCCATCAGCTGGCCATCAGCAACAGAAAAACTAAACCAATGGTGGAAACAAAGACAGCTCAGTATGTGCATGATATTGAACTGTACTTCACTGAAAAAGAAAAAAAGGACACGAACAAGAAAATTAAAAAGATTTCTATCGAAATCAAAAGGATGTAGAGTTGTGAAATCTACCACTGGTCCACAATGTAAACTAACAAGGAACAAGCATGGAATGGTAACACGATTGACTTACTAACAGACCATAGATCCCTACATCAGTAGCTGTATATAAGATCGATATTTTGTCACAAGCTGAATGCACGTCAGGTGTCAGTCAACAGCAACTAGCTGAACTAGCTATAGCCAACCACAGCAGCCAATGATGTAGGGATCTATGGTCTGTTAGCAAGTCAATCGTGTTACCATTCCATGCTTGTTCCTTGTTAGTTTACATTGTGGACCAGTGGTAGATTTCACAACCCTACATCCTTTTGATTTCGATAGAAATCTTTTTAATTTTTAATGTATTGTCCCAATACATGAGCAGAAAAAAATATTTTTAGCTCACTCACATTCATAGTTGCCAACCGTCCCGGTTTGGTCCCGGAAAAATGGCTATTGTCCCGACGGTGTCCCGGAAAGACAATTGTCCCGGATTGTCCCGGAATTTTAGCACCTGCCTCATTCCTCGGCCTCAACTAGCGCTTCCTCCTCTGCCATAAGCGCTTTCTCTTCTGCTCTCGCCTCTGCTAGTCGTGTCACTCGGTCTGCTTCACGCGGTGTTCCACAGACTACCTCAAACTAGTACAGAGTAAACTAATTAATAGGCGTGTTTATTAAAATTATTGGGTGTGATCGATTGATTTGTAGGTGTGGTCGATTAATTTTGTAGGTGTGGTTTGAATATTAATGAGTGTCCCGGACAAAATTTTTCTGAAGTTGGCAACTATGCACATTTGAACTATACTTTTGCATGTGCGCCGCATCACATGCTAAAACTAGAAGTATGTTCCTGTATCTCATTCTTTCTCACTTGCAAGTTTGCTTGGTCAAACAACTAACACTTAGTTACGAGAAAACGATGTATTGTGCATAATATGACTACATACAGGGCAGCTTGAATGTGCTCAGTGAGCTGCACATCAATGCTTCTGGAAGAAGAGAGAGAAGTAGATACAGCATGTATTGCTTTCATTAGCTAATAACAAGAGTTTATCAATAACTTTTATTTTGTAAAAAATAGAGCACTACAATACACCACAATCATTAATAAAAAATTTACCAAACACAATGATAGTATCAACTGATCCTAAAAGTTGTGATGCTCCTATTAGGGAGGAAGGGGAAAACAAAATGGCGGCTACATACAATGTATTAGCGTCCAAACGCTGATATTTCGCCTGGTGATGAATTTTATACGTCCAAAGACACCTAGATCTGCACTCTGGCGTTGCCCATCTTACAGTAGCAAGGAAATTGTTCGAAATTGTTACTAAAGTGACGAACCTGGAAGCGGTGAAATCGAGTTTCGTCTTCTTCATTTTCTTCTTTCTTTCTTCAGCGCGCCTAGCGCCTTTACGCGAGCAGTGCCGAGACCAAAACACCCACGAACAGTCGTGAAATTCTTCTGGCAGTGCCTTTTGAACTTTGTTTTTAGCGAAATGGCGATAAAAATTTCGCGATTTCTCGATCGTGATCCATTGTCAGCTAAGTGAGCAATACGCATGTGACCAAGCACTAGCTTGAGTATCTCCGCGCCGTATGGAACACATACTTGTCTGGAGTCTTCGAAGAACTAAGCTCGTGTAGGATCACCATTTTTCGCTTGCTAGATATCGCAAACAATTGCGGGCGGGGCTGCATGAATGCGTAGGCGAGCTGACATGTACAGCCAGCTACGAGTTTAATAATAAAGAAAAGGCATCAACAACAGGAAAACTAAATTAATGGTGGAAAAAGACGGCTCAGTACACGCATGATATTGAACTGCACTTCACTGAAAAAGAAAAAGGACACAAACAAGAAAATTAAAAAGTTTCTATTGAAATCAAAAGGATGTAGGGCCTAATAAAGAAATCTACCACTGGTTCACGATGTAAACCAACAAAGAACAGCATGGAATGGTAACACGATTGACTTGCTAACAGACCATAGAACCCTACATCAGTGGCTGTACATAAGATCAATACCACTGATGTAGGGATCTATGGTCTGTTAGACCATACTTCAATGTAATTCTGCAATTTGATTGGTCAGCCAGAGGTGTTCTAAATCATGTACATTGTTTACGAAGATCTTGCATAACGGAAGCGAAAGAGGAAGTGTGACGTTGGCCAATCAAACGCACGTAAGCGTGACTAACTGAACGTGACGAAAGTGAATATGCGTCACACTTCCGCCTTCGCTTCCGTTATGCAAGATCTTCGCAAACAACTGTAGAACACCGCTGATTTTTACATAGTACACCTTTAATTTACCACGTAGAGTTAACAACCACAACAAAGTGGCGTCGTCGAAAAACGCACGCGAGTTTACACTCCCGGCCATCGTTCGAAAACGGGCTGTTGCTTGACTTTGGGAACTTCTCTGGGCTCTCTACTACCTCGAGCGCTTCGTTTGGTTAAGCGCAGTTATGGTCCGACAGACGATAGATTCTCGGCAAGAGTAAATAATAATATTTAGACCACAGCTAAGCGTCACTGACCAACCAGATTGCGTAGCTGCGGGTCTCTATTTCTCGTAGTGGAATCCCGCCACTGCCGCGACTTCATAATGGAATCCCACCACACGGCGCAGATTACGGTTCTGTGCGCGGAGTTCTACTGAATAATTTTAACAGCGCTCGCGTGTCCTTGCTCGCCATTCGCGTCGTTTCTGTTTGCTGTTGCTATGGTCTAAATCAGTTAGACAGCACATCCAATCGGATCTACGCGATGTAGAAGCCCTCGCGCCGTTACCATAGCGCCCTCGCTACGCTCGGACGCTATATAGCAACGGCTCTCGGGCTTCTAAATCGCGTAGATCCTCGGATGCGCTCTCTAACTATTATAAATAACCTATATTTAAATTATTTAAATACTACTGTTATTATTTCTACTCTTGCTACGAGATTTAGCTCACCTTGGAAACCGAAATAGACGCTCTCGTGATACGCGAATTTCTACAGCGAATTACAGCGAATTTCAATTGCGTTGGAACACGGCGTGTTCCGTGAAAGCACTGCCTAGCCCTTTGTGTAGATCAGTGGGCCACGGAAACTGTTCAGACGAATTGTAATTATAAAGAACAGACGGACGTCACTTGAACAGTTTCCGTGGCCCATAGATCTGCTAGGCAGTGCTTTCACGGAACACGCCATGTTCCAACGCAATTGAAATTCGCTGCAAAACATCGGTTTCCGCGGTGACCTAAATCCCGTACGCCGTAGACACCTCAAATCCATCGTCTAACCCATATTAAATTTTAGCAAGTCAATCGTGTTACCATTCGATGCTTGTTCCTAGCTTGTTGGTTTACATCGTGAACCAGTGGTAGATTTCTTTATCCAGCCTACATCCTTTTGATTTCGATAGAAATATTTTTACTTTTCTTTTTTTGTATCACACTTTGCCGACTTCAATAAAAAGTTGGTTTCCCCATGTACTTTTCAGATCATTAAAACTGCATCCTAATCAATGCACAACTATATGCCTGAGTTGCCCACTTTCACACTTTCCGTACTGAAACTGTGTTACTGGGTTAAAGAATGAGATTTCATTTTCAATGCTTTTAAGTAAACAAAGCAAGTTATTACTGCAGATTTGTCAGCAATCATTGAAAACAGAACCTTGACCGTATGTCATCAAACGGTCTATGAATACAACATTAAACAGTTACCTTGGTTCTTTGTTGATACATTGTACATGAGATATCTGCCTGAAGTCATAATAATTATTATTTGTACAAAAATGCTTCCCAAAGCTGCTTGTCTAGTGATTCTATGCTGTTGCCTGATGCACATGACGATAGTTGGATCAGACATCATCTTTTACCACACAGTTGACAAAGATGGCACTTTTGCTTTCCTGGCAAGTCAGTCGTTAGTGTATCTTCTCTACCCTCTGCTTGGATGGCTAGCTGATGTCTACTTTACCAGGTATAAGTTCATACTGTACTCCTTCATCACAATGATATTAGCTACATTACTTATGATCTTGGCAGCTGCTTTGCTTCTTGAATTCATTGAGGACAGACAACTTTTCATCTTTGGAGGTTTTTCTGTCTCAGTTGGTTTAATTGGAATAGGTTTGTTTGAATCAACTGCTATTCAGTTTGGTATGGACCAGATGCTGGAAGCCTCTTCAGATGAACTCAGCACTTTGATTCACTGGTACTACTGGAGCTGTAATGTAGGAAAACTGCTTTCAGTAATCTGTGCAACTGGCGTTCTATTTCATTACAGTGAATGCATTCTTGAACTGGATTTACAAAATGCTACAGACCTTTACAATGACCTGCATCCTTACTATTTTACCATTACATTTACTTTCTTCATGATAATGGTTGGTATACAGCTGGTGTGTGCATGTGTTGGTCTGTTTCTACTGATTGGCTCTAGGAAGCACTTCAACATTGATCGAACTGGTGAGCATCCTCTTAAACTAATTTATGGAGTATTGAGGTATACATGCGAAGCACAAGGTCCCTGAGCATCGTAGTGCATTCACCTACTGGGAGGAGGACATTCCACCTCGCATTGACCTTGGGAAGAGCAAATATGGAGGACCATTCACCACCGAGGAGGTGGAGGACACAAAGACTTTTTTCAGCATTCTTCTACTTCTCTTGACTCTTGTAGGATTCCACTTGTCTGCTCATGGCTACTCAATTGTTAATCAGTTAATGATAGAACAATGTCCATCTAAGTTGGCATTAACTATTCTAGGTGATCCAATGCTACTCACTTTTCTTTCTGTATTACTTGGAGTTCCATTGTATCAATTGATCAAACACTGGTACAAAGGCATTTTTCCAAACATGTTGAAGAGAATGGGTCTGGGACTTTCATGCTGTTTCCTTAAAAATGTTGTTGAAATCATTATTAGGGAAGCACGGTAGTGCCTCCCTATGTAGGGTTGAACGAGAAAACAAGATGGCGGCTACATACAATGTATTAGCGTTCAAACGCTGATATTTCGCTTGGTCATGAATTGTATACGTCAAAAGACACTTAAATCTGCTCTCTGGCGTTGCCCCATCTTACAGTAGCAAGGAGATTGCTCGAAATTGTTACTAAAGTAACGAACCTGGAAACGGTGAAAATCGTGTTTCGTCATCTTCGTTTTCATCTTTCTTTCTTCTTTCTTCAGCGCGCCTAGCGCCTTTACGCGAGCAATGCCGAGACCAAAACACCCATGAACAGTCGTGAAATTCTTCTGGCAGGTGCCTTTTGAACTTAGTTTTTAGCGAAACGTCGATATAAATTCCGCGATTTCTCGATCGTGATCCATTGTCAGCTAAGTATTAGACGCCATTGATGTGATTGCGCAATACGCACGTGACCAAGCAGTGGTTAGCGCACGTGACCAAGCACTAGCTTGAGTATCGCCGCGCCTTATGGTTCACGGAGAACACATACTTGTATTTGTCTGGAGTCTTCGAAGAACGGTAAGCTCGTATAGGATCACCATTCTGCGCTTGTCAGATAATTACAACCGCCGTACATGTCTACAAACAATTGTGGGCGGGGCTCGTATCCACTGCATGCATGTGTAGGCGAGCTGATATGTACAGCATAACAATTATTATTAGCTACAAGTTTAAAATTCTTAATAATAAAGAAAAGCCACCAACAACAGGTAAACTAAACCAATGGTGGAAACAAAGACAGCTCAGTACGTGCATGATATTGAACTGCACTTCGCTGAAAAAGAAAAAAGGACACAAACAAGAAAATTAAAAAGATTTCTATCGAAATCAAATGGATGTAGGGTTGTGAAATCTACCACTGGTCCACAATGTAGACTAACAAGGAACAAGCATGGAATGGTAACACGATTGACTTGCTAACAGACCATAGATCCCTACATCAGTGGCTGTACATAAGATCAATATTTTGTCACAAGCTGAATGCACGTTAGGTGTCAGTCAACAGCAACTAGCTGAACTAGCTATAACCAACCACAGCAGCCACTGATGTAGGGATCTATGGTCTGTTACAAGTCAATCGTGTTACCATTCCATGCTTGTTCCTTGTTAGTCTACATTGTGGACCAGTGGTAGATTTCACAACCCTACATCCATTTGATTTCGATAGAAATCTTTTTAATTTTCTTACAAGTTACAATGACTAGAGGAAAGGAATGCAAACATTTTGACACAAATATTCGTGACTCTTGTTACTTTTTGGCCATCGAGCTTAACATTGACAACACTTGTACTACTATATCTAATGCTACTGATAATATGTTCTACTGTGATCAAAACAACACTCCATTTATCTTGTTGCTAATACCTTATTTACTTCAAGGCTTGTCCTTTCTTCTGGTGTTTATGACAGCTCTTGAGTTCATCTGTGCTCAAGCTCCTCTTAGACTGAAGGGACTACTAATCGGTATATGGTATGCTCTACTGGCTATCAACTATCTTCTCATTGAATCATCAGAACTCTACACTATCACTAACACCTCTTGGTTAAGCTTTCATTCAGTAAAGGCGTTTCTTATACTCAGTTCTCTGATCGTGTATGCGTGTGTTGCTAAGCGATATCAATATCGTCTAAGAGATGAAGTTGTCAATGAACAATATCTAGTAGAAGAGATATATGACCGAGAGCTAACTCTGGCAGAGCAATATGATGAAAGCGTTCATCTTCTGCTGTCTATAGCTAGTGATAACTATGGATCAATTTCTTGTGATTCATTTCAGAGAAGATCCAAAATTTAATTAATCATCACAACAATTATTATCTTAAGCTTTTATTTTTGTCAGAAAGGGATTGTATAATTTAAATTTTACAGTGAAAAAAAGGAAAAAATTATTATTTTTTGCACGATTTTTGTATAATTTTGTATCTCATGAGGAAAATTTAGAAACTATGACAGCTATTAAAAGTAAAAATGTAAATGATAAGTGTGACAATTTTACAGCTGTTGAATAATTTGTAGGCGAAAATACAGTTGGTGGACTGAATGTGTTTTCTGGAAAGAAAGAGGAGAGTGATTCATCTTTATGCTCTTAAAAACATACCATGGAAGGGTGTAGTAGGGCGCATATGAACATGTGGTGGATTTACAGAGAGAAAAGTGCTTCTTGATATTTCATCATGGTACATACTATTTGCTATGCAGGTATACACGCCGGTAGCAGATGCTGATGCATTTACAAAGCTTAGACTAACTCTGCCTAGACCAGACAATAGTATTTCGTCTCCGTGCTTCCAATATACAATAGGCAGTGGATAGCCAGAGGCTTCACAGTGTAGTGAGATGTTACCACCAATGGCTATAGTGTAATTTTGTCTCCAATTGATCATTTTTAATTTGGCGGAGTAGTTGCAGACATTAAACCAGAACCTTGATTTATTGAAAAATAATTGATTAGATAAACAGCTCACATAATTCTCACCAGATGTCTCCATAGAACTTGCTATTCATAGAAAAAGTGGTAAATTTGTTATAAATGTTATATTTTACGGACATGAACTTACCAATAATATGAAGAACAACATTGGCATCACTACTTAATCCTTCATAGTATCCTATACAGCAATACACACCAGCATGATAGATGCTTGCTGGATATATTCGCAGCACTTGGCTGCCATTAATGAATGAAATCTGATCATTAGTTCTCAGTTGCTGATGTTCCCTGTGATGCTCACTACAGTTAAGCCATTCGATCGATTCATAGTCTTGAATTGGACACACTAATATTGCTTCTCCTCCTTCTGCTGAACTATAAATTGTCTTTAGAAATACTGCTGACTGAAGAACTTCATCTGGGTACAAATGACTAACAGATTACACAATAGTCTCTTAAAGCATTAACTCACATAATTCATACTCAATGCTGTCATTACAGACAACATTCCTAGCAAAGCAGGTATAAACTCCTTCAATATTTTTATCGGAGTTTAGTAGTACATCAAGACTAGCCTTGCTAATATAGAAAGAATTGTCAGCACTAGTCGTGCCCCAAGGTACTCCTGTTCTATTCAAAGTCTAAGTGATTTTAGGTTTGGGAATACCTTGGGCAACACAAGGTAGTCTTATATCCTGTCCTCTGATAAATGCGATTTCTTGATGCTTAGAACTAGAAGGGATAACTGGTGGAACTGCAATAAAACTAAAAGTTGTGGAAAATGCATTGATATCCATCACTTCTGCATTTTCTTTTCCGGCGGTTAGCTACAACAGGTATCTTTCAAACAGGATGAGGTTTATACCTGCACGCTCTAGTAAACCAGCACTAGTGACTGCTGTTCGAGCTGCTCCTTTTGTCTCAGAAAGTTCTATTAATAATTTACAAAGAGAGAATGCATACACAGAAGTGGTTGCAGGTGCAAAGTACCTGATTAGCACAGTACTGGTCTTGCTACTTTCTTAATAATAATTAATTTTTGTCTACTCTTGCACCGCTAAACGATCAAAAAGCATCAATAATTTTAATTGAGAACTGTGCTGAGGCAATAGCAAAACGAGCACTACAACAAGAAAGCATATGAAACAACAAGAGCATGCAAAAATTATAATGAGAAGTCAATGAGGATAAGAATAACGATGAGCAATAAGAATACAAGTCAATGAGGATAAGAGTAATGAGCATGAGTATACAATGAGTTAGAAAAACAACTATGTTGCTCAAAAGAGAGCTACCCAACATGATTGCAGTATAGATGTGTTCAATCAATGACTATGCACGAGACGTCATCAAGCTTTGGGCGTTTCACTTGCGGCGGTTTCTCTTGACTGAGGAGAGGACGAATGCGTTCCAACAACTCCAGCCTGGCTCGATGCATCTTAAACCTACCATCAGTTTTGGTGACTACAAGAGTGTGCGGTGAAGCACGACGTTCAGTGGTACATGACACTTCACTGTTATTCCACAGCAGTCGCTCAAGATGATTACGGTTGGATAGTTTCGTAGAAAAACGAGTCACAAGTTTCTGAGGGTCCTTCAGGAAAGCTGCCAACTTGGTACAAAACTCGCAGCGACAATTGAAAGTAGTTTGCAGAGACCATGTTGGTGCCTGTTGGGTGAGCTGTTCTAGAGTGGTGACACACTGAGATATAAGAGAGGTGAGAGCAGTACTGCTGTTTTCCTTCATGGTCTGGTGTAGCTCTATGGCAGCTGGTACTAGCGTGTTTTGTAACGAATAGCGTTTTGGTTGCCTGAAAAAACTTGGTATTACAACTTCCAAATGTTCTTCGCATTGTAAGACGCACAAAAGTTTGAAAAGTCTACAGACAAAATTCTTGGAACGGACACTCTGAGGGCTATTACAAGGAACTTTCTGCTCATTGGTTAAAGCAATGCAGATAATTTTAACCATTTTCTGACATACATTCAGTCGTTGAGACGACAAGGAACCAGTAGCTAATGAAGACAGGAAGTTGAAAGCAATGGTAATCTTTTTGGCAACAGCACCCTTGAAAAGGACCACAAGTGCTGTTTCCAGTTGTTCCCACCCAAAAGCATTGCCTAATTCCACAACTGCCTCACAAAACGGTTGATGCTGTAATAACTGTAAGTGCTTAACGGCGATAGTTTTGAACAGATCGCTCACAAGAGTAATAGCCTTGAGCCGTTTTAGACAAGACAATAGAGTAATAATATCTTCTTCATTTGGACGAAAATCTGGCTTCTTACAGACAGCAGCGACTATCTCCTTAGCCAGGTCCTCACACTCTCCTAGCTGCTGACTATCTTGAGACTCACAAAGCTTAGAATTCAAAGTTTCTAATGGTTCTTTAATCTCACCCGTCACAATGATAGTATTCTTACTCGGCCAAATAAACAAAGCAGCTTGATGATAGGTCCTGTCTAGTGTTGTCCCTTCATTACCAGTTGGCTCAAGGTCTTCATCATCTGGTTCAAATGAGTCAAATATATCTTCAGGCACGATAGCATCTTTGGTAAGCTCGAGCTTAATACCGTCATCAAGAATCCCTCCAGTAGGCGAAACTAATCTTTCTACGGTAAAGCTCTCCTCTTCAATATCCTCGATAGACATATCCTCACGTGAACATCCATACCCATAATCACCACTCATCGAGCAATGTTGTTCCAATGTCACGATACCGAGATAAAGACAAAACTTAATTCGTTTCTCCGCCTCCAATATTGCCTCTGCTTTAGCTCTATCGCCGTTCTTCAGTAACCCAAATGAAAGACTAGCCTCGCAATAATCATGATTCAGAACATACGCCAAAAATGGCAGACTATCGTCGTCTTGTTCCCACTTCCTCATGTCTTCTACTACTTGAGCAACGACCTTGCTATTATCAATGGGTGCTGGACAAGAGCCCTTTCCAGAGTATACTAGATTATAAACTAGACACAATCTGTATCCTCTTGTCACCTCACACAGCTCGTGCTCACAATCAGCATAAAAAGCAGCATAGTTGTAATCAGCGACCCCCTTTGAACCAGAAAAGTCGAAAATCTGCTCTTCTTTACGATGTCTAACACGAAGCTCACCACCATCATAGTCGGACGGAAGCTGTATCACTAGAGTACCGAACATTTTGTCCACCTTCTCTGTATCACGATGAGGCTGTAATAGAGAATGAAATAAAAATGAGGATAATGTACTATTTTACTAACATGTGATTCACATAAAAGTTTCTTAGACAACCAAAGGAGCTTTCAAACACGATAAAACAGCTTGACACACAAACACATATCTAATGACACCACGACTACTGTATGCCACATGGCTCCGCCCACCGAGGCATAACTATGAGGTAGCCACAGGATCAGCCTAGGCTGCCAGGTACTTACAATCTTTTTGAGACTAAGTTTTTAAATGAAAACAGGCATGATGTAGCTAATAATTATTACGAACAGTCGATCAAGGAATAATATACTTTCACATGCTAATGTTTACTGACACTCGTTTTCTGCATGTATTTTGTCGGCTAGGATTATAACAACTTGTTTCTTCTCGCTACATAGTGGTTCTGGTAGCCAAAAGATGAGAATAAGCCAGTCGTTGAACACAAAAAGGGCAGATTTGAACACAAATTAGCAGATGTACGTAGGCGATCTGGGTGTGACGTGATAATAATAATCTAGAAATCCACCGAATATACTTCAACTAATTATCGCGTAGAAGGTCTATATAAACGCACACAATTCTACTTTATTGTACATACCATTATAATCTTAATACAAAATAGCATCACCAATGTAGAGTCATGTGACTGTTGTTCTCATTAAATTTTAGCGCATAACAACAAGAATGATTATTATGTGCGTCATGTACCTTGAAGAAGCTCCCTTGCTCATACAGCAGAAATTTATAGAGCTCACACTTCACTTTCAGTTTCGGGTCACATCCCAGTTCCCTCTGCACTTCATCAGCCAGACTCTCGATATGTGAGTTCCACTGAGGACTAGCGATAGTAAATTGCGAGGGGTCCAGCTCCCACGTGTTCCTCACAGTGGTGTCTACTATGGTCTCTTGTCCTCTACCGAATGGAGCCTGAGCACACACAGCTATGATAGCTTTAGCTTGAAACTCGTATATTGGGGCGCCCACAAAGCCTTCTATTCCGTTGATCTTGAGAGCAGGTGGAGGAAACTGGAACATCCCACCGCTGGCGAAGGACCCGGGTCTTATTACCGAATCAAGCGTGTCCACAATGGACCCAATGTATGGGTAGCTCTCGGCCATTCTCGCGAATAGAGAAAGTACACTCGCTCGATCGATCAGCTCCAGCTGTTAGAGGAATCCGGGTAGAGATCACTGATGAGCACGTGGCTTGGGAATGTAGGGCGTGGCTGCAGAGTTGTTTACATGTAAATGAAGTCCATATGGTACTTCACTGAATGCATCCCATAGCATCGGCTAAGACTTGGAGAGTGCTTATTTCTCCACTCATCACTTGCAATCTCACACTCAATACAAGGCAGGTTACTTAGAAGAAATGATCACATGGGGGCAGATTTCCCACTCACTATAGCTAACAGTAACTTCACACAACACACCCAACGAGAGTATTAACTCGACCAAAATATCAGAGTTTGCAGCGCTATAGAAATAATTATAATAATGAGCAACACAACACAGAATGAGCATCATGCATGTATCAGCTAGCAGGAGCAACCATAACACTGTAACAAGGAAGAGACAATCACTGAGACAAGTAGAGAAAGTCAATGTATGAGCACTATATGTAAATGAACTATTACGTTCAAGTAATCACATTACACTCTGAAGACAGTCAACATAAAGAGAGTAACATGTAAAGTATGAGTTATCAAAGTTTCTGACGCTTTACAGGTGGTTTCTGACTCTTCACTGGTGGTTTCTGACTTTTCACTGGTGGTTTATGACGCTTCACTGGTGGTTTCTGACGCTTCTTTGGTGGTTCCTGACTCTTCACTGGTGGTTTCTTTTGGTTGAGGAGAGGACGAATACGTTCTAATAATTCTAGCTTGGCTTGGTGAGCCTTAAAGCGGTCATCTTTTTTTGTGACTTGAACTAAAACGTTTTGAGATGGAGTATGATAATTGGATGTAAAACTAATATCTCTATGATAATGCCTCTCCAATTGCCGCTCAAGATGGCCATGATCTGTAAGAAAACGAGCCACTTTCTTTCGAGGGTCATTTAAGAATTCTGCCAACTTAGTGCATAGCTTACACCCACACGTTGCAAAATCATTCTGTACGAACCAATTTGGTGCCTGTTGGGTGAGCTGTTCTAGAGTGGTGACACACTGAGATATAAGAGAGGTGAGAGCAGTACTGCTGTTTTCCTTCATGGTCTCGTGTAGCTCTATGGCAGCTGGCACTAATGTGTCTAGTAATGAATAGCGCTTCGGTTGTCTGAAGAAACTTTGTATTACAACTCCCAACTGGTCTTCACATTGTAAGGCATACAGAGTCTTGAATACAGTCAGGTCGCCAAGCGCAGAATTTATAATCACGATGACGTCAACATAAACAACAAAATGGCGCGTTTTGGCTGTGTCTGGTTGCCTGTAAAGAACGGTTTGCTGTACACTGTACGTGTGATTAGATCTCTGGAATCATTGTCATAAAGCTCTAAGAGGAAGTTTTGCTTATTTTCTTCAAGTTATTTTGACTTCATTCGGCTTTTGCTCTGCGTTTTCGTCGCGGGTATGACAGGAGTTCAACATGGCGTCTTAAGGGAGTCGAACAGAAGATACTCTCATACTCCGGGGATGTAGCGAAACAACTCGAATCTTGGGTATGTTGTGCATTGATTATTGTATGAAGTATTTTACCTGTTTTGAGAGCGTATTTGTTCTGATAAAATTTTTCCCCACGGTCACAAGCATGACAACTGTGAATTATTTTTAAGTAACATAGAAATGGAGGATAAATGGCACTATCATACTATTTATGATGTTGAAAATGATAGATACAATAAGTAATACTGTTAATAAAGGCACTGTCATACTGTTTACATGTACATTCATGAGTCAAATTCATCATCTGTCTCGCTACTACTGTCTAGATCTGACCAATCCGAATCCAACTCCTGGGTGTCTTCAATATCCATACTTTCTCTATCATTAGTGATCTCTACTTGTGCTTGTAGATTTAGACAGTTTAAACAAGAACAGCCTTCAGAGTAGCTTTGGCCTTTTCTTTTACACATGCACCTTCGTGTCATGCAACCAGTCTTACACTTGCAGCCTTTAGTTAATAGCAATACTCTTTCTTTGACAGCCTCTTCATGTTCATTGCTGTCCCAATCAACTGCAAGGACACTATCTGTGATACTCCAGCCATAGTTAGTTAGCTCAGCTAATGACATGGTGTTTTTGTCAGCCTGTCTCCACATGTCTAGCACCCAACATGACCGCATCCAATGTCGCCATAATGCCTCTGTAGATGGAATCATTTCGTCTTCGAAATTGATTCTTGCCCACATGCTTTGCCTAATGTCCTCCAGCCAATCTCTGTGTTGCAGGTCTTCATCTGAGTTACCAAGATACCCCTTAAAATGAGATTCTGGTGAATCGGATGTAAATGCTGTCGCATGTTTTTTGAAGTAGACAGCTCCAATGAGGCGAAGAAACGCCATAAATCCTTCTTTGTAGCTGTTGTTTACAGATGTTTGTGCCAGGGAGCCTTTTGTATAGTGTGTCTCACCTGTCACAAACTCTGTATGCTGGAAAAAGTGCTTCAAAAAGGTAGCCTTTCCTATCCCACTAAAAAATGATGTATAGTCGCATCCAGTGACTACAAACAGGGTTTGTACTACATCTAACCGAGCTGGTAGTGGAACACTTGCCATATCAGGGTCGTTGTGGATTGCTTCAGTTAGATTCTTTAAGCTAAGTAGCTTTAATTCTTGTGAGCTAATCTTGCTTATCTGTACTATGATGTCTTTGTCAATAGCACACAGTAAAGTTAAGCCTATTATGTAGACATCGGTGTCTGCTGACACAACTAGAATTCCTTTGCATGGTGTTTTTGTGGTATGTAACCATATCATTGTATCAGATTCTTCACCGTTACAGGAGTAGGAAGGATCTGGCTCTGGAGTACTATTCCCTTGCACATACCAACATGTGCTTGTCAACTGCTCATTGAAAGCACCTGCAACATAGAACTTTTGTTGAAAAGAAAGGTGAGCTTGAATGTTCTGTAGCATAAACTGTGCCAAAAAGCAAACCAGTGTACGCTTGCATTTCCGGCAGTGCAGGAGATTCTCTCTCCACTTCATTGGTAAAACTGTTGATTTATTTATAGCTCCACAACTGTGTCCAGTGGCAAGTGTTGCCAACTCATCTCTCCTTTGTTGCTCAAAAAATTTTGGAGTGTTTTTTAGTTGCCCTACATTGTCGAACAGTAGATGTACTTCAGTACAACCCTCTTTTAACAAAATTGGAGTTATAAACCTGGTTATCAGAAATTGTGCATAGTCTCCATACGTTTTGTGACGTCCAATAATTGGGGACGTATTAATTAAGAACATTCCTTCTATTATGCAGCATTCTTGCTGCCATCCAGCCGGGTAGTTATTAAGTAGGATAGAATGTTTCTGATACCTGTTGGCTAGTGTTTTGGTCATCTGATTCTTCTGCCCCTTTCTGGGGTTATACTTGTAGAGGTTGACTCTGTACTGCCGATACTTGTAGAGGTTGACTCTGTACTGTTGATACTTGTAGAGGTTGACTCTGTTGTACTGGCTCTAATGCTGGATTTGGTTGCACCAACTGAATTGTTGTACCATGCCAGCTACTATTGGTACTGCCCTTATACACTTGAGCGAAACTGTGAAGAAAGTCTATGTTGTCAACAGAGACAACAGTAAAAGAGCTCGAGTTGAAAAAGCTTTGGCATAGATGTTTTTTGTTAGCTGGTGAAACCTTGCTCTGAATATGTCTATTGAGAGTATCATGAGATGAGCATATGCCGATCGAGCTTGTTTAGAATCTGAATCAAAAATTTGCTGCCTCCTTGACTTTCAACGAGATCTGTTAGCATAGTGTGCATAGGCATTGAGCACTGGTCGTTAACACAGTACATTATCATGCACAATAGGAAAAACCTTCTCAGTCGCTTTTTGTGTTGCTCTTTTGGTACTTGCTTGACACCCCTTTTTTCAGTTGCTGACATTGTCAACAAGGATACAGCTTTCCATATCTCGGGATTTATATCATCAATTACTTTGTCAATATCTATGGTGCTGTAGTCTTCACAAAAAGCCTGATGTTTGCTCAAAAATTGTTGACACTGGTCTAGAATTTTACTGTTTAGAGCGTCAAGCATTTCTACATTTGTAGGTTGTTTCTTTTTGTGCTGTCGAAACTGGTATAATGCCTTGTGCAACAGAGAAGCTAGGTTGGCATTAGAACGGTATATAAGGACACCGTGCTTGCGTGATGCACATGCAGGAATACTCTAGATGATGCTGCAAATTGTTTGTTAGATTGCCTAGTAACCAAAGAGATGACACTGTGAGTTTTGGTTCTGACTCCTGCTGTCTGTTGTCATTGTATGCTTGTTGCAAATAGTCATATGCATCTACCAGTAGAATGGCCGTTCCATTAAGAAGCTGTTCTCCTACATAGACAATTGTTTTGTACAAAGCTAGTTCCCGGGCAGTGTTTGTTGTTTCACTGGCAGTTACTTTGATCGTATCTATCAAACATTTTAGATCACAATCGTAACTAATTCTTCTGTCAGCTTCTAAAATTAACAAATGTGACCTGTAGCAAGTGAGGCAAACTCTATCGGTGGCTTCAAGGTTTCCTTCAAAACCAGCATTTTCATGCAGGTGCTTTTTGATTTTGTCAGCATCTGGACAATGCCTAGATGTATCGTGCGTTACGTACACTTCACATGTAGCACATTGTCTTTGCTGTGGTTGGATTGCTTGGTACACAAAGTGGTAATGACGGCTACAAAGGGGAGTTGGGAAAGGTATGTTTTGCGATTCAGCAAATTGTACTTCTTTGTCACCTTTGTGTAACTTATCCAAGTGTTGGTTGACATCAAGCACATGTAGTTTGCTGTGACATGTGTCTGTACAGCCAAGTACACAGCATTTTACCGTTTCTCTTTTTTCTCCCATCTAGGGACGTGACTGGGATCAACGGAAATCCTACGGATATCATCATGACATGCGCGGCATATTATGTCGCTTGGTACAATACCAAGATTTAGAGCCTCTTCACGGGCTCTTTCGTTTTGCCATGTGTGAACTTGGCTTGTGAGTGGATGTTGCTGGCTACAAAGTGTACATACACGTACTTGATTCGACTCTCCAACGACCGGCTGACTACCACCAGCATCATAGGACAACCGTCTTCTGATTCTTGTGGCCATCTATTATCTACCTGCTTTCATAAAACATAAGAATAGCTGTTTATACAGTACTATTGTTATAATTATTTTCATAGCAAACCTTAGTAATAGTTGGCTGCACGCATGAGATCACAGCTGGTGTGGTCTTGGCGTGGTCGAATACCGCGTTAGCGCAAGCGTACTTTAAGCGCTCATATTTATGTAAGTGCATGCTGAAACAACTTCAATTTTGGATATTATTTAGATCAATGTGTGTGCTATTGTTTGGTTGCATCAGAATAGTGCTGGGTTGCTGATAAAATTTTTCCCCACGCAATCTTTTGAAGATAGGAAGAATTTTTCAACGTTTGGTTCACGTTTGTTATTTTATCAAACGAACATGTACAGCTGGCCGTGTTTATCGATAGACCAGACATTGAACATGCTTTATTGCAAAACTAGCAGTAAATAAAGCGATAGAACGATAGATACGAGCTGTTTAGTTTTCTCATGAATAATTCAACGCTTGTCTAAGAACGCCTCAGCCTGATTATAAATTTGTATTAGTTTCATTGGACTTCCGGTACTTTGGCGACCCGACTGAATAGTTCAACGACAAACTCCTTTGACCGAGCATAATAAGAGTTGATGCTATCAGTGTCTTGTTCATTAGTCAAGGCGTGGCAGACGACACCAGCCATTTTCTGGCAGACATTCAATCGTTGAGACGACAAGGAACCAGTAGCTAATGAAGACAGAAAGTTACAAGAAAAATTCATATTAATATCGATAGCACTCTCAAGAAGGGCCACAAGTGCTTCTTCAAGTTGTTAATTCCCAACCAAAAGCAGTGCCTAACTCCACAACCATCTCACAAAATGATTGATGCTCCAATACATTGACATGAACGCCGACACCTTTAAACAGCTCACATGTCAAGTCTCTTGCCTTGAGCTGTTTTAGACATGACAATAGAGTGATCATACTTCGCTCGTCAACATGAAAATGTGCGTTCTTGCTAACAGCAACTATCTCCTTCGCCAGGCTCTCACACTCTCCTTGCTGTGTCTGAGATTCACAAAGCTTGCAATTCAAATTTTCTATTGCTTTGTTGACACCATCCAGTGAATCGGTCACCAATATTGTATGCTTCCTTGGCCAAATAAACAATGCAGCTTTGTGATAGGACTTATCTAACGTTGCTCCCTCATTACCTGTGAATGGTTCAAAGTCTTGTGCAGCTGGTTCACTTGATTCAAATACACTCTCGGGTACTATTTCATCGCGGCTGATAGAAATGCTGTCAAGAAGCTTGCCATCGGGCGAAACCAATTCTAATGCGTCCATGTACTCCTCATCCAGGTCCCTAGCAGTTAACTCCTCGGGAGAAAACCTACGCCCACAACCAGTCGAGTAATGCTGTCGCAATGACACGATACCAAGATAAAGACAAAACTTGCTCTGCTTCTCCGCCTCATGGATTATCTCAGCTCTGGCTCTGTCGCCATTTTTTAGCAACATAAATGAAAGGCTTGCCTCACAATAACTGTGATTCAGAATGTATGCCATTAACTTTGGAGCATCTTCATCTTGTTCCCATTCCCTCATTCCAGCTACCACTTTAGCAACGACTTCACTATTATCAATAGGGACAGGACAAGCATCATCTCCAGAGTATACTAGATTATAAACTAGACACAATCTGTATCCTCTGGTCACCTCACACAGCTCATGCTCACAATCAGCATAGAAAGCAGCATAGTTGTAATCAGTGACACCCTTCGAACCAGAAAAGTTAAATATCTGTTCCTCATTTCGATGTCGAACATGAAGCTCACCACCATCATAGTCGGACGGAAGCTGTATCACTAGAGTACCGAACATTTTGTCAACTTTCTCTGTATCACGATGAGGCTGTAATAGAGACAACATTTAAACTATGTACAATAAAAATATGGCATTAATTCGCCAACCATAGAACTCTATTTAATATTATACCAAGGCTTATCACAGTGAGAGAGAACAGATATACATCTTTGAGGCTGCTTGCCCTATTGATCTATTTCCCCCTTGAGTCACACAAAACTCAACATCACGTCACCACTTTTTAATTGTCCTGCTTCACTCCCTTGAAACATAGATACTATAATAAAGGGATTGGAAACGAGTGCATAATTTTATTTTCGTGTTAGCACGGACAGTCATCGTTGAACGATTATTGCAAAATTTGACTGCGTCCACAAGAAATCCACTAGATTGCTAGAAATTGCCCCTTTTTGTACAGCATCGTCTGTTATTCTGGAAATTGCTGTACCATTCAGAACCAACCATTTCCACTAGCTTACTGCCTTTCTAACTGCACAGCAAGCCATGGAGACAGTGTGTTCTTCTGCGTCCAATTACACGCCCAGAATGTCGGCGAATATTCTACCTAAAAAAACGAGCTAAAATTCGTTTCCTTGTAGCCCGTTAGATCTACAGCCCAGCTAACCCTTCCAGTTCCACTAAACTTTGTTCGAGGTGCATAATGCTATAAAAGACGAGCTGCTGTAGCCATGGAGGCTTTCTTTAGACGCCCAGAAAACAATCGAACAGTTCGTCTGGGCGATAAACAGCCACGACACAGCCGTACAGTCAAGCGTACAGCTAGTAACAATCTACCACGAGGTAGCTGAAAGTTAAAACTCGTTCAGCAGGTACTTACAATCTTTACAAGACACTGAATTTTGCAGAAAACAGAACAAATGTAGCCACAAGTACGCTCGGCGGCTAGGTCAGTGACACCTTCAGGCTCCACGTGCTGAATAGTATGGCATTGACGGGCCGTGGGATTTTGTATTATGTTATTTAGCTCACACTACTTATTTCCAATCCTTTTACTATAATATCTATTATCTATGCTTGGAACAATTTGGCAAGAACAAGACTTCTTCTTGGCCTGGGTAATTGCAGCATACCAAATGTGAATGTTCTTGTTAAGGCTCAGAATGGAAAGTAGTCACCATGCCGGTGCAACTGCATGGCCATAGCTCACAGAGTTGCCAACTTTTCAAAATTGGTATCCGAGACATTTAACACACCTACTAATTTTGGAATATAATGACTACAGCTATCACTATAATTATGTCACCAGGGTTATAAAATATCTATTGAAGTGCATTTTGACTTGGAGCCTCAGAAAAAATATTCTGCACAGGATTCAAGCCCATGCACAACCCTCTTGCACATGCAACATTCCTGAGCTGGATTCAAACCCGATACACAAAATTCCAGGGCATTTTACGTTCCGGGACACTAGCAGGACAAAGAGCCAGGACGTGTGTTTTAATTAAGGCACTAATCAGGCCCTCATGTGGTCTATTTCCCTCCGCCCACCAAAGGACATGATGGTAATTTACCTTGAAGAAGCTCCCTTGCTCATACAGCAGGAATTTGTACAGATCACACTTCACACTTAGTTTCGGGTCACATCCCAGTTTCTTCTTCACTACAGCAGACAGGTTCTCCAATTGCGAAGTCCACTGAGGATTAGTGATAGTGAACTGCGAGGGGTCCAGCTCCCACGTGTTCCTCACAGTGGTGTCTACTATGGTCTCTTGTCCTCTACCGAATGGAGCCTGAGCACACACAGCTATGATAGCCTTTGCTTGACAATCGCACACTGGGAGACCCACGTAGCCTTCCACTCCATTGATCTTGAGAGCTGGGAGAGGAAACTGGAATTGTCCACCGCTGGCAAAGGAGCCTGGTATAGTAACAGAATTCAGTGTATCGACAATGGACCGAATGTACGGATAGCTCTCGGCCGGGTCCTCGGCTTTGAAAGGATTAATCGGAGTCGGTTCTATCAATTCATTGATATCGATTCCATCGTCAGAGTTAGTTGAGGACGCAGAGTCAGACATGAACATAGACAACATGGTCAAGCAGCTGTGAAGTTCGAGCACGTGTGATTGATCAAAAGGGCGTGGCTGAGATCAGCTGATCAAGACGAGGATCCAAGAAGCGTCGAACAATCGAACCTACTCTTCTCACTTGTGCCGCCTCGGCTGAGTCGCTATTAGTACTGGTGCACTAGTACTAGTATGCAGATGTATGCACACTACCAATCGAGTACCTTTCAGGCTCACATATGTCCCTTCATTGAACCGCTCACATCCAGACTGAGAAATGCTAATGCTAAAACCTCGACTCGGCTAAAACTTTTGGAAGAAACATCGCTCGTCTGCCCACCTGATCAGTCACTAAGTTTCACTGTACTATCGCTCTAATAAAAATCAGTTTACTCAATTTTAACACACAACAAAATTAATGCATCGACAATCAAAAGAAGCAATGTACAGATAATGAATGAGTGATACAATGAAAAACTCACACTCACAGCAATGAATAGTATAATGAGTATAGCATGATGTACGCATTCTGAATCCGTACGAGAAATAGTGTTTTCTATTAGTGTGTATTATTGCAACAGCATAAGATTTACTCAAATCAGATTGCATACACCACCGCAAAATAATAATGTAAATCATACCAAGTAACAATTTTTTTGTTTTATTCGCTGCTCTCAAAATTTGTATACAAAATTTTTTTATGATAAAAACTTCAAACAATCATTTTCAACCTCTTACTATTGTCACTGCTCCATTTACAGTAACAGACAGAGACGGTATTGGAAGCATGTGAACACAAGTTGTTTAATAAATAAATATTGAGAGTTTTACGTATACCATGGAAAGTTATTTAAATAAATGGGTTTTATGCAGTGGTAAATTTTAAGCCTAGCTAGTATAATGAAGATCATGGGGATTTGCTGCTGCTTTGCAGGACACAATACCTCGGTAGAGTACATAATTATTATAGTGCGTTTACACTAGCAACATCAGAACTGTGCCAGACTGGTGTAGTTTTATTTTTAAAGGTTGATAATAGTACACATGTACAACAACTGGCACTTCCCAAGTACTAGTCACTCTATTGATATCTAACTTTGAAAATAAAATTAAACTAGTCTGGCCTGCGGTTCTAAAGTTGCTAGTGTAAACGCACTATAAGAGACTAGATGATGTCCATCAGTGGGTTGGCATAAAAATGTTCCTTAACTCTACCAAGACATTAAGCTAGTCGTAAGTTGTTTTGTCAACGTATAAAAGACAAACAGGATGTGGGGTTGGCTTTAATTTGGTGTATTTGTAGTCCCAACAGGGATGCCAGGACATGTACAATATGCCAGGACATGTCAGGACATGTACAAGCCAGGACATGTACAATATGACTCAGTTTATATTAGAGTCTTCCTGATTATAGATAAGAGTTTTAAAATTAATATCAAAGTGATATTTTGAAACACTGCAAAGTGATATCCAAGATTTTGTGATTTCGTATACTCGCTAGCTACTCTGAATGCACAAAATTCAATTGTGAATCTCAATACATAATGTTCATACACATACTATCTTAACCGTCTACCCTTCTAACATCCAAACAATTAAGAGGGGTTACCCCTCTGATTTTGGGGACCCGAAGACTTCACCTGCCTTCTATATTTTTTTATGCTATGACACAATGAGATCTCACTAGTCTACCAACAGACTATTGATTGTTATTCAGCTTTTTTCATTTACTGTGGAACCTTGTGAAAGACATATGTTTGAAATTAATATTAAGTTTATAATTTAGAGGTTTGTAAAACAAGCTTTTGTCGCCGCAAGCAGTGTTCTATGGATGGAGAATGATTAATTTCGGATATGTCCTTATTAGTATTGCTTAGAAATATACTGAATTAGGAATAATTTTTAGGGAGCAAAAATTGTGTTACAAAACAAGCAACTAAATTTTAATACACTCAAATTTTTAATATGCATGCACAAAATTATACACACACATGATAAAATTAACACAAGCAATTAGTTATTCATTTATTTTGTTTGCTCAATGTTTGTCAGCTGTACACTTTGCCTTGTCTTGCCGTTCAAAGTGTCTTCAGCAGAATTAGTTGTTAGTCCTTTAACACCACCACCAAAACTAGACTTGATAGCAATAAAGACTCTCGGGCCAAACAAGCATAATAGCACCGAAAATCCCGACAGCAAGATACCAACCCCTATCACACCAGGTCTGAATTCTATTTGTGCAGCAAAGTATGATGGGACAAAACCAATCCAGACAACTAGAATGGCAAAAGAAGAGAAGCCAACATGAAGAGCTTCGTTGAAATTTTTGGGGTAGCGAAGGGTTAGGCAGCCGAGAACAGTGTTGATAATAATTAGCACAGTGTCGTAAAGTATGAGAATTATCACTGTGATCAGGTTCGGTGCTCTGCAGGTGAGGATGAGTGTTGGGAAGTCGTTGGAATCATCTGAATTCGATCGTTGCTCTATAGCCGTCTCGGGAGGCACAACTATCAGTGAAATGACAGCAAGGATTATTTGCACGGTAACAACTCCGAGAGTGAAGAAAATCTGATAATACCATTCAATGAAGCGTGGACGTTTGAGACCCCTTGAGACAAAAATTCGCGTAATACGAATCAACTTTACAAGGAGAGCTCCGAAGATGAGCGAGAAGCAAAACCACAATCCGATACGCTGAATCAAACAGATCCCGAAAGACGGTTGTATTAGATAAAAGATCGGCAGAATAAAGCAACACGCCAGACCAATAATCAACATGACCATCTGTTCACGCGCAGAACTCTTGAAAACAGGTTTCGTCCAGAATATTCCAAGTACTACACTAAACCCCACGACAAGAATTAGTCCAATTATGGAAGACACGATTAAAACAGCTCCCCAGACATCACTGACTCGAAGAAACGAATAGCCGAGTTGGACACAAGAAGTGCTTCCATTAAGAGGGTTGTTGCCCCAAGAATACTCCTGACACATGGTGCATTCAGTTGGATTGGAGTTGGAGTCACTGCTCGCTATACTCTGACCAAGACAGGATCGACAGGTGCCGCAACAAGAGCCAACCACAGGCACCGCAATATTCCCTGGCATGCACATGCGACACTGAGACTCAATGTAAGTTCCATCAACTCCAGGGCCCAAACTTAGTGCTATGCTTGCATTCAGGCTAACAGAGTTGTCCATTGCATCGTACGTACCAACTTCAACTACTTCAATTTTATCCGAGCCTCTTCTTTGAAAATTCAACACACTGTACAATGCTTCTCTGTTTCCATTGCGATCGAACATGACATGTGCTCCGGTTGGGCTTGTAAAATTTGAGTTCTGCACATATTCCAGTATCTGTGCTCTTGTGATGGTGCTGTTCTGACCTTGACAAGTCTGTGTGGTTCTGTTCCAGACCACAGGCAAATCGCAGTTGTCTTTCAGAATTCTGTCGAGTGCTGTAGCAAATGTGTAAACGGCGTCAATAACAAGACTCCCTGATTCATCTTCTCTGTAAAGACTGCTTGTAGTAATGGACGAATCTCCGTTGCATTGGTCACCAAAGTAGTCGTCACATTCTTCCATGTACCATTGTTGATTCCGCTGATTACTCGTTAGATTCACTGACCGATAGAACGATTCAAAATCACTGTAAGGTGTCGTAGCTGGATGGAAGCCAAACATACCGTACAAGAGATCACTATAGCTTCCCCGGATAGCGTTTGAATTAGTTATCGCGTCACTTGCTAGCCACACAAACCTCCGGTCACTCGAGACAGTTTCCAAAGCTCTGAAGAATTCTTTTGCAACTGACGTGGCCGAAAACAGCACAACCACGTTGGCTTTAGACTGAGCGACCAACCTTTGAGCCAAAGCTGCGTACTCTTCATCGCTGAATGAGATATCAAGGCTGATGTCCATATCGATGCAAACACTTTCGTTGCTGTCTGCAGATAAAGCTCGAAATTCTTGAGCTCCGGCAGAGCCGTACGCATCATTTGAGTGCACAATTGAGACAAGAGTCCAATTAAATTTCAAGGCAACCCTATAGATGGCTGCAGCTTGTAGGTCATCAGATGGAACGGTGCGTAGAAAGTGGCCATATCGGTCTCGATTGCTTAGCAGAGGAGAAGTGGATAAGTAGCTAACTTGAGTGATGCTGAACAGTCTGAGGAGGCTAGCTACTGGAACTGTCACTCCGCTGGCTGTTGCACCAATCAAACCAACAAGAAACGAGTCATCCGTGAGGTTTCTCAGCTCTGCACTTCCAGGGACGTCGGAAGAACAACTTTCCAGTGTGACCTCCGACTCTGCTACAAGAATATCCAAAGCTTCGTCCAGGGCTATGTTTTGACTAAAACACGTATCTCTGATATCATATCCGAGTGTGAGGTTAGGCAGAAGGTCTGGGTCGCTGTTTATGCAGTCAAGAGCATACAAAACAGTGTCCACTCGTTTGACGCCTGAACCTGTGAGCTTGTCTCCACATCGCCCGCCAGACGAGTCCGCGGCGGAGTTGTGGACAGGTAGCAGAACGCCGAGCACGAAGTCAGTCGTAAACTCGCTCCTTATTCCTCTCAGACGGCCTTCTTGGTCCTTGACTAACCTGGACGGCTGGGAAACGAATTGGGCCGGGGATCTTGCTTCAGCTCCGGGGGGCGACAACAAGCCGAGGAAGCAGACCTGGAAGTGCAGCCAAGCCAACAAATGCAAACACCTCGCAGTAGCAGCAGCTTTCAGCATCTCTCGATCGTCTGATGACTATTTATGAGTAATTTATGGAAAAAATGGGTCAACCTCTGACTAATTGCAACACAAACATTTTCAACTGTTACGGTCACAGAAAATGTCCTCTATATAACATACTAAAAGTCCTAAGGAATCCTGTGAGGGGGAGTATCAAAATGTTTTTAAACCAACATAATAATTATTAGGGAGGCACAACAAGATGGCGGCTACATACAATGTATTGACGTTCAAACGCTGATATTTCGTTATTTTGATTAAAATTCCATTTTGAGGGAATTAAGACGCAAGCCATCAACACCTTACTAGAAAATTTTATGCTATCTGTATTATATTCTCTGTCAACTCTGAGTTGTTAAAGTTCTGTATAATAGCAATCTTGCTAGTTGTATCACATCCACTCAGAGCATGGAGTGCAGGGAGACACCTTGCAGGCCTGGCCTGCCCCAGTGCTGTAGTAAGGTGTCTCAAGCTAACAAAAGACTTAGACTTGCGTCTTGCTGCTTTTAATACAAATGGACTTTGAGAAAATTCCCTGCACGTCAGCCAATGCAAGAAAGCATATGGGGCATAATTATTATCAACAACAGCTATGGATACAAGCTCCACTTAAAGATGCCAGTAATGTACGCTGAGTCGTATGGTTTCACTTCTGTGAAAAAAACAAGACTGAAATTTAATAGTTCCTGGTATTATGTTACTGTACAAGCAGAGACAGACTGACAGTCTAATAATCTACATGCTATTGTTCTAAATTGTATTTAAACACTTGTCAGTCTTGTATTCAGTGATTCCTGTTGCTCTGCCTTTTAAAAAACTCTGCTAATACTCAATGTGCGGACGCTACGCTACAGTTACCCCCAGCTTGAAGACCTTCCTGATCCTTGTACATGTGGTAAATGCACCCACAAGAATGGATATGTCGCTACAGGGTACTGAGCTGGAATAAAGTGTTGCAAATACTGCAAGTATAAAGGAGGTGAATCCTGCAAAAACCCCATCATTAATTTTTGTGAACTAATACTAAAATTAATACTGCCTAAGTTTATATTTAAGTGACTCCTCAAGTTAGTAAATTGTGTCTTGTTGGTAATACCCTGTTGGTTTTGGCACACATCCCAATACATTCCTTCGGGTCATATTATCTTAGAACAGTTGCCAGAAAGTATGTTACTAAGATAAAGGAATTATTGTTAGTTACACCGCCGATAAAAAGGACGTGGTCATTTTCGAGTATTTCACAGTAGATAGACAATTTTGCACATGTCACATCTTATTCCTTGGGATCAATTATTACCCTAAAACAGTTGAGTTATCCTCTCCTAAATTAAATGCATACAAATCTTAGTCAGGGCCTAGACTACTAACAACTCAGACAAATCAAGATACGAAAACTCACAAATAGACCAATCAGTGATACAAAACTAACAGACACACCACTAAAGACCAAGATACAATAACACTAAACTACACAACTAACCATGCAACTAACCAAAGACAGTTAACACCTACTTAGTCCAGGCATACAGTCCTACCACAAGCTACACATAGACAAGGACTTTGTCACAATTACACATGTATTTTTTCAATAATATTATCAAAGAAATACTTTTTATTTGACCTTTTGAATGTTTAAAAAGTTCTAGGTGGTTTATAATTACAAAAATACCAGAATTATTATAGACTATGTCAAAATACATGTACTCAAGTCATATTATGTTGGTTTAAAAACATACAATTTTGATACTTCCCCTCACGGGATTCCTTAGGACTTTTAGTATGTTATATAGAGGACATTTTCTGTGTACGAAACAGTTGAAAATGTTTGTGTTGCAAATAGTCAGAGGTCAAACTCTAATTTGCCTGTACTATAATGTCAGCACGGGAGTACATAATCGACCGCCCTTAGCATCATATCCAGTCCCTTTAAAAAGAGCCTGGGAACGAGGCTATCGACCGCACCTACTAAGGTCGATTATGGACTCCTGGTCAGCATTATGTGTACAGCAAATGTCAGCCATATGCTTATGCTGTACTTGTACAGCATATGTACAGCACAATGCTGTACACCATATGGCTGACATATGCTGTACAGCATTATGCTGTATGCAATAGTACACACTGTTAGTCAATTAGCTCTTAGTGATAGCTCTCAGCTGTACGACATATTTACTATATGGGTCAATAACATTTAAAATGCTCCTTGCTACTACCAGAAACTTATCATATCTATCCAGGGACCATAGAACAATGGAAAATAAATGGGCACTCAAGAATTATTTAGCACTAGTACATACACGTGCTCGTCCTCCTAATAAGGAAGTTTTGCACTGCGCCGTTCAAAGTTGTACGCCGCTCCTAAGAATGATAAGCTCCTGCTACTACATACCCACTTATCTCAGACTAAATTTGATTTTTTTGCAATTGTTATGTGAGAGATGCTTGGTGGATCTCATTCACATTTTCCTGCTACAGTAAGCAATATTTCGTTCATAAATTATACTTCTTTTTGTAGCCAATGAACACTAAACAAAACCAATATCACTGCTTGATAGATTTCAAAACAAAATTCACTCATTTTCAACCCATACTTAGTTTTAAAATACCGTGAAATTGTACGAGAGAAGAGAAATAGGCGATTAACTCGTTTTCAGTCTGGTGTATCCGCCATCTTGTTTTCGTGTCAACCCTAAATTATAATTATTATGAATTTATTATGATAAAATTAATGATGTCAAGCATTGGGCAGAGAAGCTAAGCTACAAGGCACTTGTGTCATCTTTAGCATTGGGCAGAGAAGCTAAGCTATATATAAGGCGGCACTTGTGTCATCTTTAGCATTTGCTATAACTGTGAAGATTTGCAGAATTTAAGTCTCATTTTCCTGCTACATTAGAAAACTATTATTGTTTCATTGTTACTTTTGTAGCCAGTGGACTCCAGCTACGTGATGACCAGGCCTTTGACTCAAATTACTGCATGATTCTAAAAACATACACTCCAGCTACATTGGTCAGTATTGGTCATTGATTCAGTGATACATCGTTCAACTTGGGGCGTTACATAGTGCTGTAGCATACGGTGTGGAGACTCCATTGAAGTACGAAAAGTTCTTTATTATGATTTCGCCGTGCATAACATAAATGCGGATCACCGATAATAATGCTACCACGCCTAATTTCAATATTAACGACTGATCCCATTATAGTTCCCGCGCCGCTATGCATCACCGCCTCAGCAGCCGGCGATGAGAAGACTCTTCATGTTCACTCTGATCTTCTTCTGCTTCCAACTATCTGACTGGTTTGTAGATGCTCAAGACACGTAAGCACTCAGTGTTGTGTGTTAAAAATCACATTGATATTTCACGACTATAGCTATATACGATTACTGGCTTTTTCATACGCAGATTTAGCTTGAATCTTGTACTAACAGCTGATGGAGACGAATGCAATGGCTCCCATCCTACTGTCAGAGTAAGCACACGACTGGGAAGTGTGCTGCCAGTAAGAAAATACACCCAATGGGTTCCAGTATCAGGTCCGCAGTATACTTTCACAGCTTGTCTTGATCATTGAACTTTTTTTCTGTAGACAACTGCAGTACAGCTCATAACTTGACATTTTCATTGTCTACAATATTTAATGGAACTATTCTCGACACAGTAGCTAACCCACACTATCAGTTCAGGATTGATCTATCTCCTAGTGCTGATCACTGCCATTGTTTAACTGTTGACAGTGCTACTGGTGTTTTTGGTAACATCATATTCAATCGATGGAGAGATGGAAGTTTCTGGTGTGGCAGCAACATCACTCAGCTTTGTGCCTCAAATAGTGAAAGTAATACATTCTATTCTGCACTTATAAGTCGGAATGGATCACTAATGAGTGTTGATCATCATGACCTATCTTTGTGCGACAATTCTACTGCTCTTAATATTTCTATCTCTTCTATCATGATTTCAGGTATGAATTTAGCTTATAGCTTTCTATGTCTTCAAGTTGTATCTATGTACAAATTCATAATTATTTATAGATACTAAGTGCACGACTGTTGGTGATGTTTGGAAAGAAGCTTCAAAGTGCAGTATTAGCAGAAGAAGTGATTTTCACAGTTGCTCTTCACTTTCCAATGCAAACGGTTATTTCATGACTGTGTATAGATTTAATAGTTATGTTGTTTTCATTAGTAACACATGATAATTATGTGCAATATATACTTTATACTGCTGTAACGGCGCTATGTTTTTTTAGCATGCAACATTACAGCTACCAGAGTGTGTCACTGCAATGGAGAGTGGGGACAAGTTCATTGTCATGCATCACTACAACTAGTAGAGGAACTGGTATGGAGACAATAAAACTGACTTATATAGTTTCATTTTTTCCTGCATGCACGTAGCTTGAGTCATCTCTATCTGAAGATAGTCTCAAGATTCTAAGTCAGCTACATGTACTACCAAACACTACCACCATGACTCAGCAATTGGATCTCCTCATGAGAGCTGTGCAGCAACAACTCAACACAACACAAGGAATAACAGAGACATTTCTACAGGTACAGCTTCACACATCACCTAGACATCATAATACTCTATTGGGCATTCACATTATGCAGTTGGTTCTAAACATTGTTGAAGACATACCAAATAAGGCAAGTATGGTGTTGGTATATTTTGTGATAGCTATCCAATAGCTATACTGTAAAAGTTTAAATTTTGTACATACAAAAATTCATGATGATATTCGCGTTTGTTGAAAATTTTGACGTTAGTGCGACGGTCAGTTTCTGGTCATTCAACTTGTGACCAGGAAATACGTTGGATAAGAGAACTTCTATACAGCTTGCTAAAGTTAATAGTTTATTCATTATTGTGAACAGATTAGCATGCAGATACTTCTGCTTTAATAATTATTTTGATAAATCTTTAGGCAAATTTGTCTGATTCTTCATTTCTGTCTCTACTGGATAATGTGGCTCTTAATCTCAGACTGAACAGAACTGTTAGCTCAAAAAATGATTTAATACGTAAGTGCGTGTTGTTGTTGTTTGTTTTGTTATTTTGATAACCTTTATAGGAGTGAGGATAAGAGAAGTGTTTCCTGGTAGTGGGCGTGTTACTGGTATACAAGTTGACAACAACTATATTACATTGCCGGGAGAAATATTTGAAGATATCACTGAATCAGGTACTATAACAGTGTGGTTTTTTGTGCAATATCTTTTCCTTTTCGATAGTATTTGTTGCATCTTATTATTTTGAGAACATATCTAATCTACTGCCTGCGGGAGCTCAAGAGTAAGCTTGCTACAGATGAAATAACCCTCGCACATGCGCCGAGGGTTAATAATGAAGATTATTATTAACTTTGTCATGCGCTTATTTGTAGGCCGGTTTCTTCAGTTATTTCATCTGCACTGAATTGCAACATCGGATGCAAAACCACCAATAAAACAGAGAACGTGACTATTTTCTTCAACTTGTCTTTGAGCACAACCAATAATACCAAATGTGTGTTCACCAATTTGCAGTGAGTCTATCAACAATTTTAAGTGATACTTTTACAATCTTTTAGGAGGGGAGTTGGTGTTGACATTTGGAATGATAGTGGATGCAGTACAATACATTTTGAGAATGGTTCTGTGATGTGTTCGTGTAACCATCTCACACACTTTGGTATTCTTATTCCTGGACCAGATGCGGTACATATTATAACAAAATATTAAAATTCAATTCCTTACTATTCACACTGTCTCCATGCAGTCTCCTCAAACGGATCCTAGATTAGTTGTTTGGCGTGTTCTTGTGCCTATTTCGCTGGTGTTTCTGTTGGCTACTATTCTCACATTTATACTACAGAGGTCAGTAAAACCTACATTATACACTAACTGATCACACAATTTCAAGAATACACAACAGACTTACTTAATTAGTAAGCTTTTTAATGTACATTCTTGAGTGATCATAAGTTTTGCTCTCAGTACGTAGAATTATGTACAATCCTTAGATTTATGTATATGCTACTCCTGTACTACATATAGCTACTGACATTTGCTATGCATGCTTGCATTTGCAATTTAATTGAGTCAGTTTGACAACATCTGTATCAATTCACTGACTACAGGTCTCTATGGAACATGCGTAACTACATTCACTGTATGCTGTGTGGTAGTATGTTCAATGCTCAGCTTGCGTACATTGTGGGGATAGACCAAACTGAGAATGAGGTAAAGAGAGTCCTTCTATTGTCCATCCACTCTACTGCACCACACAGGCTGTCTGTTTAGCCATAGCTGTGTTGCTGCACTATCTGATACTAGTGATGTTCATGTGGATGTTAATGGAGGGTGTGGTCTTGTACATCAAGCTAGTTAAAGTTTTCATCAATCATCACAAACGCTACATCGCTTTCTTCACCATAGCAAGCTATGGTAGGTGAAGTATTACATTAGCTACAAATACTTTATGCCTTGTATAGGTGTACCACTGTTATACATGATTCCAGTGGTATCTCTTGGATTCTTAGTCAACACTGAAAACATAGTTGGAAGCCATTATGGACGTCGGGATGCTTTAAGCGGTCGATTATTAGGGTAAGAGATCGATTATTAGGGTAAGAGAAGCTTGAAAGTGTAATATACAGTGTATCACAGGTGTTGGTTGAGATATGATACTAAATATATTTGGGCACTTATCGCTCCCGCTTTTCTTATCATTCTCGTGAGTGTATTCTATATCAGTGGTACATATATTGCGTAAAATATAGGTCAATTTTGGGTTCCTGATTATGGCTCTTGCCATCATGTGTCGTCATCTGAAGAAGCAAGAAAAAAGAAATACAACAAAGTAACGCCGTGCATTGCTGTGCGGATAGTTGCATTGCTGTGTGATAATTTGTATTTTCATGCAGGCACTGGTTAAAAGTAACCATATCACTGACAACTGTAACAGGCATAGCGTGGATTGGTCATTTGATTTTTACTTATCTAACTAATGTTCGTGTTATCGCACTCATCATGAACGCTTTCATTTTTTGTCAAGGAATCATTATATTCATCTTTTTGGTTCCTCTCTCTAAACCAGTTAGTGCCATCAACTACTGGAGCTGTTTATATATTTTTTTGTTTGTGAAATAGGTAAGAGACGCTTACATCAACTGGTGGAGAAAAAAATGGTCACATTCACAATCGAACAAGTCACCTGTCAAGATTCTTGTTTCCAGTAAACCTCTTTCCACCAAAAATGCCATAGTGAGCTAACAGAACACACTTTATTATATTGTCTCACTGTTATTCTTGCAGCTAGTTGACCCCACTAAAGAGACCAAAGTGTGAACGAAGACAGTAATTTGATCATTGCGTTCACTTGTACCAGCCGATGTCTTCTATAATCCTACCAATGTATATTGTTGCTTTCAAAGTAATAATTATGCTTGGATTTTTAGTTAACACTGAAATAAAAATATTTTCTCCACTATAAATTAAATGAGACAGTGATGTTGTAAGTGTGGAGGACTTTAGTGAGACATTGTTCTCCACTAAAAAGACTTCAACTTGGGGCCTCAGAAAAAAATATTCTGCACAGAATTTGAACCCATGCACAACCCTCTATTTTCACTTGCACACGCAACGTTTCCTGAGCTGGATTCGAACCCGATACACAAAATTCCAGGACATTTTACATTCCAGGAGACTAGCGGGACAACTAAGAGCGATTTTCCCGGGACCATCCCGGCCATTCCGGGACAGTTGGTCACTATCATAGACTCAGAGTCTGCAGACTATTGTACATGTCATTGTGTGCACTCCCTATTTAAAACTGAGTCTCTGTAGTCATACTAATAATTTTTGTCTGAGACTCAACAGCCTCATGCAAGAAATCTTAGTTATCGCAGGCACCAAGAAACCATTTTTTACTGCCAAGCTAATATGCTTAACCACAGTACGGGATGGGAAGCCACACTTAATTGTGTGGTTGATGCGCATTACCCTTGACGTCATATGACATGTATTTCCTGCGTTTTGCTCTCCATGTTTTACATAAACGAAGAATCTCTGATAGCACAGCCAAGAATCTAACTAAGAATTTCGGCTTTTTATACGGTCAAACAACGGCTAGTTGTCTGGATATCCAGTCCAGTACATATCGTAGGGTATGTACTGCTGGTTTAGAGATTACAAAGCGCCATTGATCCAGCCAGTTTGGAGAATTTATGTATACAAAATCCTGACCAAAGGGATGATGCCTGCCGACTGAATGGACATACCTTTGACAGCACTAACTTACGAGCTCTATTAGCAGTATTGGCATAAATTAGTTAATCAAGCTTAAGATCATAACTAAGGAAATATCAAGTCAGCCAAATACTATGTCAGATTAATTTCTTAATAGGGGGCAAGTTTTATCAGGAGCCCTGGTTTTATGTATAGCACGTAGTACACTGATTTACTGTGGTTCAATAGGGTTGGGCGGTATTTCGATAATATAATTATACCGGTATTATGGACCATACCGGTGCACTCTGGTGCCAGGCTTGAAGTTGCACAGCCCATTTTGAAGTCAGTAAAACATCCCAAGGCAGTACATAACTCACTGAGACATGCTGAAACTATAGCCAACTGGTGCAGCTCATGTCAAACTAGCCATATTTGACACTAAGGCAGTTTGAAATTGCTAATGGAGCCGCATGCAGTTAAACTTTTAGGAAGTAAAAAGTAATACATGTATACAAAATGTAGACCCAAGCAAGAACACAGTTGATGATGGTAGGTGTGAAGGGAGTGGTCAACATGTCACCATCTACATGTGAGGACTACTTGTCAGCAGCACTAGATAGAAGACTAACCACATTTCACATGGGAAAGGCTCTAGCATGCTTTAGAACTGTCAAATGAAGCATCCACTATAATAATCATTATTTACGACTATAATACAAGTTTATAGTGTTTTCTTTATTCTCAAAATTTCACAGTAACACAAAATCGTTATTAATTGAATCAGACAATGGAGAAAATGAGTGAAAAAGGAATGAGATAGTGCGGTGAGATAGTGACCAAAAATTAATAACAGATAGTGCGGTGAGATAGTGACCAAAATAACAGATAGTGCGGTGAGATAGTGACCAAAATAACAGACATGCTTATACAATGAGAAATTCAAAGCAATCGGTCAATGAACTATATGAGGCATGCATACAGAGAGGACATAGAATGGCTTCATTCTACGACTATGTACAAGTTACCATCAAGCTTTTGATGATTAACTTGCGGTTTCTTGTAATAATTATAACTACAAAAGAGTACATGTGTATAAGTATACACAGGAAGCACTATAAAAAGGGAAAAGTAATGAGAAGCAAGGCGATAAGCTATACTAAGTGAATACAAAGGGACAGAAAGTAATAATGACTCATGCAAATGTGATCTGAAAAAAGTACGGTGGCTGTTTAGTATTGACAGCTGACTGAAGTTCTTGCACTTTGCATGAATTATCGGCGTTTTACAGCTAGTTGATTTCTTGCGCTTCACAGGTTGTTTCTTTTGGTTGAGGAGAGGACGAATACGACGTAACAATTCTAGCTTTGCTTGATGGGTCTTAAAGTGACCATCATTTTTTGTGACTTCGACTAATAATTTTTATTGTTCAAGTTAAAGCATGATAGTCGGTTGTAAAACTAATATTAAAAAATTTCTCTCCAACTGCCGCACAAGATGACCACGCCTTGTATGATAACGAGCCATTTTCTTCCTAGGGTCATTTAAGAATTCTGCCAAATTAGTGCATAGCTTACATTCACATGTCACAAAATCAGCATGCACGAACCAATTTGGCGCCTGTTTTGTATGCTGTTCTAAAGTGGTGACACACTGAGATATAAGAGAGGTGAGAGCAGTACTGCTGTTCTCCTTCATGGTCTGGTGTAGCTCTATGGCAGCTGGTACTAATGTGTCAAGTAATGAATAGCGCTTCGGTTGTCTGAAGAAACTTGGTATTACAACTACCAACTGGTCTTCACATTGTAAGGCACACAGAGTCTTGAATAGATCACAGACAAACTCCTTTGAACGAGCATAATAAGAGTTGATGCTATCATTGTCTTGTTCATTAGTCAAGGCGTGGCAGACGACATCAACCATTTTCTGGCAGACATTCAATCCTTGAGACGACAAGGAACCAGTAGCTAATGAAGACAGAAAGTTGCAAGAAATATTCATATTAATATCGACAGCACTCTCAAGAAGGGCCACTAGTGCTTCTTGAAGTTGCTCCCACCCAAAAGCATTGCCCAACTCCACAACCATCTCACAAAATGATTGATGCTCCAATACATTGACATGAACGCCGACACCTTTAAACAGCTCACATGTCAAATCTCTTGCCTTGAGCTGTTTTAGACATGACAACAGAGTGATCATACTTCACTCATCAACATGGAAATGTGCGTTCTTGCTGACAGCAACTATCTCCTTCGCCAGGTTCTCACACTCTCCTTGCTGTGTCTGAGATTCACAAAGCTTGAAATTCAAATTTTCTATTGCTTTGTTGACACCATCCAGTGAATCAGTCACCAATATTGTATGCTTCCTTGGCCAAATAAACAATGCAGCTTTGTGGTAGAACTTGTCTAACGTTGCTCCCTCATTACCTGTGAATGGTTCAAAGTCTTGTGCAGCTGGTTTACTTGATTCAAATACATTCTCAGGTACTATTTCATCGCGGCTGATAGAAATACTGTCAAGAAGCTTGCCATCGGGTGAAACCAACTTTAATGCGTCCAAGTACTCTTCATCCAGGTCCCTATCAGTTAAATCCTCAGGAAAAAACCTACGTCCACAACCAGTCGAGTAATGCTGTCGCAATGACACGATACCAAGATAAAGACAAAACTTGCTTTGCTTCTCCGCCTCTAGAATTAGCTCAGCTTTGGCTCTGTCGCCGTTTTTTAGCAACTCAAATAAAAGACTTGCTTCACAATACCTGCATGTGATTCAGAATGTATGCCATTAACTTTGGACCATCTTCATCTTGTTCCCACTTCCTCATGTCTTCTACCACTTTAGCAACGACTTCACTATTATCAATAGGGACAGGGCAAGCACCATCTCCAGAGTATACTAGATTATAAACTAGACACAATCTGTATCCTCTGGTCACCTCACACAGCTCGTGCTCACAATCAGCATAGAAAGCAGCATAGTTGCAATCAGCGACACCCTTCGAACCAGAAAAGTTAAATATCTGTTCCTCATTTCGATGTCTAACACGAAGCTCACCACCATCATAGTCGGACGGAAGCTGTATCACTAGAGTACCGAACATTTTGTCCATCTTCTCTGTATCACGATGAGGCTGTAATAGAGGCAACATTTAAATTATGTACAATAGAAATATGGCATTAATTTTGCCGTTTAGTTGACAACCATACAACTCTATATTATACCAAGGCTTATCACAGTGAGAGAAAACAGTTATTCATCTTTGGGGCTGCTTGCCCTTTTGATCTAGTTCCCCCTTGAGTCACACAAACTCAATATCTTGCCACCAATTTTTAATTGCCCTGCTTCACTCCATTGGAACAATTTGGCAAAAAGAAGACTTCTTCTAAACACATGGCCTAGGTAATTGCAGCACACCAAATGTAAATGTTCTTGTTAAGGCTCAGTATTTACTTAGTTACCATGCCGGTTCCACTGCATGGCTATAGCTCACATAGTTGCCAAGTTTTCAAAATTCGTATTTGAGACATTTGACCACACCCACTAATTCTAGAATTTAATGACCAAACCCTATCACTACAAGTAATAAAAACATTTTAACCAAAATGCAAGAGATTTAGGGTTGGTACATTTGTCGAAAAAGAAAGGAAACAAGATTTTGAGGATTGTAACAATAGCAGTGTAATGCTACCTCCCTATTAAATTAACCACAACTATTGAAAGCAGTTAATTTAGGGAGGTAGCATTACACTGCTATTGTTACAATCCTCAAAATCTTGTTTCCTTTCTTTTTCGACAAATGTACCAACCCTAAATCTCTTGCATTTTGGTTAAAATGTTTTTATTACTTGTTTCTTTTCTTTTTTATTAATGACTTAGTTGGCACTTATGCTAGTACAGTGTAAAGAGCCTCTTGAACTATTTCAGCCGAGACCGGGGCCGTACGACGGTAGTGCACTGGCGATCGACTCTGCATGACTACATGCATGCAGCAGCAACACGTACCATGCAACATTAGCTAAGCTTAATCTAGCATTCTTACAAGCCTGAACAGACAAATCCAGTGTAACAGTGAAGATTGGCACGTTGTCTGCTGTGAACAACATTGCTAGTGCATGGCAGCAGCACTCGCGTTCCAAGCAATTTGTACTAAGGTGCGCTTGTATTAGAATAATTACATACACGGGCGTGCGCGAGTAGGCGTAACCTAGTAACGGAGTTCAAACAGAAAGATGGAATGGAGTCTGTTATGGACCAAAAATCGCTGTTTTCTTGGAAATACTCGCTTCTGTTAGTGTTTTAGGCTTAAATAGATATCAGGTGCACTGCTCCCAACGACTAGTGTAGTTGCTGTGTAGGTTTTGTCTTGAATAGCTCACTCGCCACGGCGGTAGGCTGGCTGGAGAAGAAGAAGAAGAAGAAGAAGAAGAAGAAGAAAGAAGATGAACAAACGGGTGACCACGTGAACTCTGGTTTACCACCTTAGACCTGGTTTCTTTTGCTTCTGAAGGTCTCTTTATAATCGCACAAATCGTGCAAAGAACGTCAGAACGTTAGATTAGCTTGAAACGCCCGTATGGCGAAGATATGGCAGTGCCGTAGTTAGCCCTCCAGACGAGACGCCATCTTGTCATGCCCATAGCAACTGGCCTTATAGTCTTTATTAGTAGACTCATTGTAAGCGCTTACCTCTTAGGATAGCCCCTAGGTAGTTAAAATACCCCTGATGTCGTCAACAGCCAAGATATACGTGAATTATTGCGTTTAGCCTAAGTGTAGCCGCCATATTGTTTTCCGCCCAACCCTAAATATGCCACGTCTACCGCGTGGCATAATAATTTATGTCACCAGGGGCAGTTATAAAAATATCTAATGAAGTGCATTCCAACTTGGGGGCTCAGAAAAAATATTCTGCACACCCACTATTTTCACTTGCACATGCAACATTCCTGAGCTGGATTCGAACCCAATACACAAAATTCCAGACATTAATTTTACGCTAGCAAAGAGCGATTTTCCCGGGACCATCCTGGCCATTCCGGGACGTGTGCTTGTGTTTTGATTAAGGCCCCTCTTGTGGTCTATTTTCCTCCGCCCACCAAAGCACATGATGGTATGTACCTTGAAAAAGCTCCCTTGCTCATACAGCAGGAATTTGTACAGATCACACTTCACACTCAGTTTCGGGTCACATCCCAGTTCCTTCTTCACTACAGCAGCCAGGTTCTCCAATTGTGAGTTCCACTGAGGATTACTGATAGTGAATTGCGACGGGTCCAGCTCCCACGTGTTCCTCACAGTGGTGTCTACTATCGTCTCTTGTCCTCTACCGAATGGAGCCTGAGAACACACAGCTATGATAGCCTTTGCTTGACAATCGCACACTGGTACACCCACGTAGCCTTCCACTCCATTGATCTTGAGAGCTGGTGCAGAAAACTGGAAAGGACCACCGCTGGCAAAGGAGCCTGGTATAGTAACAGAATTCAGTGTATCGACAATGGATCGAAAGTACGGATAAGCCGGGTCCTCGGCTTCGAAAGAATTACTCGGAGTCATTTCCATCAATTCATTGATATCGATTCCATCGTTAGAGTCAGTTGAGGACGCAGAGAGCTAGAGTCAGACATGAACATAGACAACATGGTCAAGCAGCTGGGAACTTCGAGCACGTGCACTTAATGAATCAAAAGGGCGTGGCTGAGATCAGCTGATCAAGAAGCGTTCGTACGAATCTGCTACTCTTGTGCCTCAGGCCCTCAGCTGAGTCACTGTATTGTACTGGTGCACTAGTATGCAGCTCATGCACTCTACCAATCGAGTTTCCATTCTCTCAGGCTCACGCGTCCCTTCATTGTAAAACTGCGTGCTCATCACATTCAGACTGAGAAATGCTATAACTTTTGGAAGAAAACATCGCTCGTCTGCCACCTGATCATTCACTAAGTTTCATGTTACTATCGCTCTAAAAAATCAGTTTACTCATTTTTAACACACAACACGATTAATGCATCGACAATCAAAAGAAGCAGCATGCATAGACAATGTACTGATAAACAATAGAGTGAATGAATAAAGATGAGGGATACAATGAAAAACTCACAGCAATGAATAGTACAATGAGCATTCTGAATCCGTACAATGAGAAATAGTGTTTACTAACAGTGTGTATTATTGCATATGTGTACAGCAAATGTCAGCCATTATGCTAGTTATGCTGTACTTGTACAACATATTGATGTACAGCATAGTGGCTGTACAGCATATGGCTGACATAATTATGCTGTACAGCCACTATGCTGTCTGCAATAATACACAATGTTAGTGGTAGTTCTCAGCTGTACGGCATATGCTGTATGCGTAATGTATGCGTAATTAACATTTAAAATGCTCCTAGCTACTACCAGAAACGTATCATTCCAGGCCAGAGAGCATACAACCATAGAACAATGGAAAATAAATGGGGTGTTATTGCACTCGAGAATTATTCAGCACTAGTACATACACGTGGCTGTACAGGAAGTTTTCCACTGCACCGTTCAAAGTTGTACGCTCCTAGTAATGATAATTATGCTCCTGCTACTACAAGTAACATACTCACTTATCTCAGCTCCTTGTCACTAAATTTGTTCTTTTTTGTTAGGTGAGAGATGCTTACATTAAGTGGTGGATCTCATTCACATTTTCCTGCTACAGTAAGTGATATTACATGTATTGTATAACATTATTATGTTCATTATAATACTTCTTTTTGTAGCCAATGAACACTAAACAAACCATGGTATGACGAAACCTCGACCAAGACACTGCTTGATGGATTTTAAAACAAATTTCACTCATTTTTCAATCCATAACTATTTTTTATTATGAATTTATTATGATGAAATTAATAATGTCAAGCACTGGGAAGAGAAGCTAAGCTACAAGGCACTTGGGTCATCTTTAGCATAATTTTGCTTTAACTGTGAAGATTTGCAGAATTTAAGTATCACTATTTTCCTGCTACAGTATAGCAATTAGAAAACTATTAATGTTTCATTCTTAGTTTTGTAGCCAATGGACTCCAGCTACATGCATGATGACCTGTCCTTTGACTCAAATCACTGCATGATTCTAAAAACATACACTCCGACTATCGGTTATTGAATGATGCATTTTAACAGTTATAAAAATTAATGACATTGAGACTGAGAGGAAGCTCAGCCCTCGCTTAGCACTGTAGCATACGGTGTGGAGACTACATTGAAGTTTGAAAAGTTCCTGATCATGATTTCGCCATGCATAAGACGGATCACCAATAATAATGTTACCATGCACGCCTAAATTCTAAGTACTACGCGTGGGTGAATGCCATCATAGTTCCCGCGCCGCGATGCATCACCGCCTCAGGCTACGATGAGAAGACTCATCATGTTCTCTCTGATCTTCTTCTGCTTTCAACTATCTGACTGGTTTGTAGATGCTCAAGACACGTAAGCACTCAGTGTTGTGTGTTCATAGTGGTGTGTTAAAGATCACATTGATATTTCGACTATATTTACTGCGATTTCATACTCAGATTTAGCTTGAATCTTGTACTAACAGCTGATGGAGACGAATGCAATGGCTCCCATCCTACTGTCAGAGTAAGCACACGACTGGGAAGTGTGCTGCCAGTAAGAAAATACACCCAATGGGTTCCAGTATCAGGTCAGTAGTGCTTTTACAGCTTGTCTTGATTATTGAAATTTTGTGTTCTGTAGACAACTGCAGTACAGCTCATAACTTGACATTTTCATTGTCTACAATATTTAATGGAACTATTCTCGACACAGTAGCTAACCCACACTATCAGTTCAGGATTGATCTATCTCGTGCTGATCACTGCCATTGTTTAACTGTTGACAGTGCTACTGGTGTCATTGGTAACTTCATATTCACTCGATGGAGAGATGGAAGTTTCTGGTGTGGCAGCAACATCATTCAACTTTGTGCCTCAAATAGTGAAAGTAATACATTCTATTCTGCACTTATAAGTCGGAATGGATCACTAATGAGTGTTGATCATCATGACCTAGCTTTGTGCGACAATTCAACTGCTCTTAATATTTCCATCAATTCTCAAGTGTCTAACATGATTTCAGGTATGAATTTAGCTTATAGCTTTCTATATCTTCAAGTTGTAGCTATGCACACATTCTTAATTTATAGATACTAAGTGCACGACTGTTGGTGATGTTTGGAAAGAAGCTTCAAAGTGCAGTATTAGCAGAAGAAGTGATTTTCACAGTTGCTCTTCACTTTCCAATGCAAACGGTTATTGACTGTGTATAGATTTAATAGTTATGTTGTTTTTCATTAGTAACACATGATATGTGCAATATTAGGGAGGCACGGTAGTGCCTCCCTATGTAGGGTTGAACGGAAAAACAAGATGGCGGCTACATACACTGTATTAGCGTTCAAACGCTGATATTTCGCCTGGACAGTGGTGATGAATTTTATACGTCCAAAGACACTTAAATCTGCTATCTGGCGTTGCCCCATCTTACAGCAGCAAGGAGATTGCTCGAAATTGCTACTAAAGTGACGAACCTGGAAACGGTGAAAATCGAGTTTCGTCATCTTCGTTTTCTTCTTCTTCTTTCTTCCACTCGCCTAGCACATTTACGTGAGCAGTGCCGAGAGCAAAACACCCACGAACAGTCGTGAAATTCTCCTGGCATGTGCCTTTTGAACTTAGTTTTTAGCGAAACGGCGATATAAATTCCGCGATTTCTCGATCGTGATCCATCGTCAGCTAAGTGTTAGACGCCATTATTTTGATTGCGCAATACGCACGTGACCAAGCAGTGGTTAGCGCACGTGACCAAGCACTAGCTTGAGTCATAGTCTCGTCCCCAGACCACACCCTCGCCTATCGCGAGAGAGGGTCTGGTGGCTTTAGTTGCACTCTCTTGGGCTTTTCGTGTACGAGAGTTACGTAACACTAATGAACATGTATAAATGTTAGAATTTGCACCTGCAAAAGAAAAATGGCTGCTATACACAAGTGTCTCGTATGTAGTTGCGCGTTAGACGAGGGTGACAATCTGCGAAGGCGAAGACGTCTAGACAAATGTTCTCAAGACTTGAAGAACTACATAGAGATGATTGAGCTTCAACACTACTCGTACGACGATCCTACGTACGCTTGTCGAATGTGCTTCTCTGACATCGAAAAAGGAGCTAAGACTGCAGTTGCACTGCGATCTATAAACACGCGGCTCAGATCATCTGCAGGAATTACAGCAACTGACATGTCAGTTGACCGCCATCATTCTATCGATGTGGTTTGTATTACGTAAGAGTTAGCGTTCTGACCAATCAGATTCTACCCCACACATTCCGGGGAAGATATTACTTCCTGGCCCAAGAAAATCGACTAAAGCCACCAGACCCTCTCTCGCGATAGGCGAGGGTGTGGTCTGGGGACGAGACTATAGCTTGAGTATCTCCGCGCCGTATGGATCACGGAGAACACAAATCTGTCTGGAGTCTTCGAAGAACGGCAAGCTATAGGATCACCATTCTGCGCTTGCCAGATAATTATAACCGCCATACAGGTCTACAAACTAGTGTGGGCGGGGCTCGTATGCAATTCGTGCATGCGTAGGCGAGCTGATAATAGCATAACAATTATTTTTTGCTACAAGATTAAAATTGTTAATAATAAAGAAAAGCCATCAACAACAGGAAAACTAAACCAATGGTGGAAACAAAGACGGCTCAGCACGTGCAATGAACTGCACTGCACTAAAAAGGGACACAAACAAGAAATTAAAAAGATTTCTATCGAAATCAATTGCAAAAGGATGTACAGCGGTTTCACTACTTCTTGCAATCTAAAAGCGTCAACCGTAGAGCGTAAACCATGTTCAATCTGAATCACGTAATGTAATAAACCTTCCAAATAAGGCACGGATCACGTTTTACGCTTTTGTGGCTGTTGCAAGGAGTAGTGAAACCGCTGTAGGGTTGTGAAATCTACCACTGGTTCACAATGTAAACTAACAAGGAACAAGCATGGAATAGTAGAACCATTGACTTGCTAACAGACCATAGATCCCTACATCAGTGGCTGTACATAAGCTGAATGCACATCAGGTGTCAGCAGTCAACAGCAACTAGGTTAACCACAGCAGCCACTGATGTAGGGATCCATGGTCTGTTAGCAAGTCAATCGTGCTACCATTCCATGCTTGTTCCTTGTTAGTTTACATTGTGAACCAGTGGTAGATTTCACAACCCTACATCCTTTTGATTTCGATATAAATCTTTTTAATTTCTTTATACTTTATACTGCTGTAACAGCGCTATGTTTGCCAAGTTATTTCTTTTCTACATGCATGTAACATTACAGCTACCAGAGTGTGTCACTGCAATGGAGAGTGGGGGCAAGTTCACTGTCATCCATCACTACAACTAGTAGAGGAACTGGTATGGAGACAATAAAGCTGAGTATCATTGTGTTCTTGCATGCATTGTAGCTTGAAGCATCTCTATCTGAAGATAGTCTCATGATTCTAAGTCAGCTACTACCAAACACTACCACCATCACTCAGCGATTGGATCTCCTCATGAGAGCTGTGCAGCAACAACTCAACACAACACAAGGAATAACAGAGACATTTCTACAGGTACAGCTTCGCACACCTTCTTGTTTCTAGACATCATAATAAGGCATTCACATTATGCAGTTGGTTCTAAACATTGTTGAAGACATACCAAATAAGGCAAGTATGGTGTTGGTAATTGTGATAGCTATACTGTAAAGTTAAAAATTTGTACATACAAAACTCCTCTAAATATGATGATATTTGCGTTTGTTGAAAATTTTGAGATCATTCAACTTGTGACCAGGAAAAACGCCATTTACATTCGATAACAGTACAGCTTGCTAAAGTTAATAGTTTATTCATAATTGTGAACAGATTAGCATGCAGATACTTCTGCTTTAATAATTATTATTTTGATAAATCTTTAGGCAAACGTGTCTGATTCTTCATTATTTTGATAAATCTTTAGGCAAATTTGTCTGATTCTTCATTATTAAATTTTTGATAAAATTAATCTTTAGGCAAATTTGTCTGATTCTTCATTATTTTGATAAATCTTTAGGCAAATTTGTCTGATTCTTCATTATTTTGATAAATCTTTAGGCAAATTTGTCTAATTCTTCATTTCTGTCTCTACTGGATGATGTGGCTCTTAATCTCAGACTGAACAGAACTGTTTGCTCAAAAAAAGATTTAATACGTAAGTGTGTATTGTTGGTCATTTTGTTATATCGATATTCGCCATGTATAGGATTGAGGATAAAGGAAGTGTTTCCCAGTAGTGGGCGTGTCACTGGTATACAAGTTGATGACAACTACATTACATTGCCTGGAGAAATATTTGAAGATATCACTGAATCAGGTACTATAATAGTGTGGTTTTTGTGCAATATCTTTTCCTTTTCGATAGTATTTGTTGCATCTTATTATTTTGAGAACATATCTAACCTACTGCCTGATGGAGCTCAAGAGTAAGCTTGCTGCAGATGAAATAACCCTCGTGTATGCGCCGAGGGTTAATAATACTAAGTTACTAACTCTATCGTGCGCTTATTAATTTTTGTAGGCCAGTTTCTTCAGTTATTTCGTCTGCACTGAATTGCAACATCGGGTGCAAAACCACCAATATAACAGATAACGTGTCCATTTTCTTCAACTTGTCTTTGAGCACAACCAGTAATACCAAATGTGTGTTCACCAATTTGCAGTGAGTCTACCAACAATTTTAAGTGATACTTTTATAATCTTTTAGGACAAGAGTTGGTGCTGACATTTGGAATGACAGTGGATGCAGTACAATACATTTTGAGAATGGTTCTGTGATGTGTTCGTGTAACCACCTCACACACTTTGGTGTTCTTATTCCTGGACCAGATACAGTACATAATAATTATAAAAAATATTATTATGATTTATTATGAACACTGTCTCCATGTCCATGCAGTCTCCTCAAACGGATTTTGAATTAGTTGTTTGGCGTGTTCTTGTGTCTATTTCACTGGTGTTTCTGTTGGCTACTATTCTCACATTTGTACTACAGAGGTCAGTAAAACCTAAATTATATACACAAAGAACACAAACCTGACGTACTTAATATAATGTAGCAAGCTTTTTAATGTACATTCTTGTGTGACCATAAGTTTCGCTCTCAGATCAGTATGTATTATGTACAATCCTTAGATTTATGTATATGCTACTCCTGTACTACGTGTAGCTACTGACATTTGCTATGCATGCTTGCATTTGCAAATTAATTGAGTCAGTTTAACCGCATCTGTATCAATTCACTGATTACAGGTCTCTATGGAACATGCGTAACTACATTCACTGTATGCTGTGTGGTAGCATGTTCAATGCTAAGCTTGCGTATATTGTGGGGATAGACCAAACTGAGAATGAGGTAAAGAGAGTCCTTCTATTGTCCATCCACTCTAATGCACTACACAGGGTGTCTGTTTAGCCATTGCTGTGTTGCTACACTATCTGATACTAGTGATGTGCATGTGGATGCTAATGGAGGGTGTGATCTTGTACATCAAGCTAGTTAAAGTTTTCATCACTCATCACAAACGCTACATTGCTTTCTTCACCATAGCAAGCTATGGTAGGTGAAGTATTACATTAGCTACAATTGCTTTATGCCTTTTATAGGTGTACCACTGTTATACATGATTCCAGTGGTATCTCTTGGATTCTTAGTCAACACTGAAAACATAGTTGGAAGCCATTATGGACGTCGGGATGCTATAAGCGGTCGATTATATGAGTAAGAGATCTAGAAAACTTGAAAGTGTAATATACGGTGTATCACAGGTGTTGGTTGAGATATGATACTTACTACATTTGGGCACTCATCGCTCCCATTTTTCTTATCATTCTCGTGAGTGTATTCTACATCAGTGGTACATGTGTACATGAATTGCACAAAATATAGGTCAATATTGGGTTCGTGTTTATGACTCTTGCTATCACGTGTCGTCAACTGAAGAAAATAAAAAAAAGAAACACAACAAAGTAACGCCGTGCATTGCTGTGTGATAAGTTGCGTTGCTGTGTGATAATTTTGTATTCTCATGTAGGCACTGGTTAAAAGTAACCATATCACTGATATCTGTAACAGGCATAGCGTGGATTGGTCATTTGATTTTTACTCATCTAACTGATCTTGATATTATCGCATTGATCATGAATGCTTTCATTTCTTGTCAAGGAATTATTTTATTCATCTTTTTGGTTCCTCTCTCTAAACCAGTTAGTGCCATCAACTACTGGAGCTGTTTATATATTTTTTGTCTGTGAAATAGGTAAGAGACGCTTACATCAACTGGTGGAGAAAAAACTGGTCACATTCACAATCGAACAAGTCACCTGTCAAGATTCTCGTTTCCGGTAAACCTCTTCCCACCAAAAATGCCTTAGTGAGCTAACAGACAACACATTATTATAATGTCTCACTGTTATTCTTGCAGCTAGCTGACTCTACTAAAGAGACCAAAGTGTGAACGAAGAAAACAATTTGATCATTGCGTTCACTTTTAACAGCCGATGTCTTCTATAATCCTACCAATGTGTATTGTTGCTTTCAAAAAATAATTATGCTTGTATCCCACCTCGTGGGCGTATCAAAGGCACCGCCAGGACAATATATTCCATACTGCCCCAACTGCAGGGCAATATGGAATATATTGCTGCCCTAGGGCAATATGGAATATATTGCCCGGGGCCGCGATATATTGCCCAGGTGCAGATATTGTCTGAAAGAACAGACAATATCTGCCGGAAAGGGCAAGTAGCCCAAAATTTTTTAACGTGGTACAGTGTTGACCACGTGGTGGAAAAATAGTGGTAGGGCAATAGCCCTACCGGAAGGTACAGAGCACTATTGCGTGCGCTTTATATACCGCTTAAGATTCCTTATGCTAGTGGGTTCCATTGTGGTCTTTACTAGAGCACATGTGATACTAAAAATAGCACAAGCGATACTAAAAACAGTACAATGCACGGGATACGCCCATGACGTACGATACAAACATGTTAAACAACGGTCCCTTGGGCAGTATGGAATATCCACTCGTGCAATCCAATTAGACCCCTCGGGCTGCGCCCTCGGGCTCTAATTGGATTGCCCTCATGTATATTCCATACTGCCCTCGGACCGTTGTTTAACTAGTACTTGGATTTTTAGTTAACACTGAAATAAAAATATTTTCTCCATTATAAATTAAATGAGACAGTGATGTTGTAAGTGTGGAAGACTTTAGCGAGACATTGTTCTCCACTAAAGAGACTTCAACTTGGGGCCTCAGAAAAAATATTCTGCACAGAATTCGAACCCATGCACAACCCTCTATTTTCACTTGTACATGCAACATTTCCTGAGCTGGAGTCGAACCCGATACACAAAATTCTAGGACATTTTACATTCCAGGAGACTAGCGGGACAAAGAGCGATTTTCCCGGGACTATCCCGGCCATTCCGGGACAGTTGGTCACTATCATAGACTCAGAGTCTGCAGACTATTGTACATGTCATTGTGTGCACTCCCTATTTAAAACTGAGTCTCTGTAGTCATACTAATAATTTGTCTGAGACTCAACAGCCTCGTGCAAGAAATCTTAGTTATCGCAGGCACCAAGAAACAATTTTTTACTGCCAAGCTAATATGCTTAAGCACAGTACGGGATAGGAAGCCACACTTAATTGGGTGGTTGATGCGCATTACCCTTGACGTCATATGACATGTATTTCCTGCATTTTGCTCTCCATGTTTTACATAAGCGAAGAATCTCTGATAGCACAGCCAAGAATCTACCAAGAACTTCGGCTTTTTATACGGTCAAACAACGGCTAGTTGTCTGGATATCCATCCCAGTACATATCGTAGGGTATGTACTGCTGGTTTAGAGATTTCAAAGCGCCATTGATCCAGCCAGTTTGGAGAATTTGTGTATACAAAATCCTGACCAAAGGGATGATGCCTGCCGACTGAATGGACATACCTTTTGACAGCACACAGTGACAGCTATAGCACGGCATGCTTCTAATCTTAGCTGACAATCAATTGCAATGACAAGCTATAATAACCCTAGCTCTTGCGCCGAGGCTTAATAATCGTAATCATTAACCCATCTCAACTGGTAATGATTACTTACGAGCTCTATTAGCAGTATTGGCAAAATCTAGTTTAAGATCATAACTAAGGAAATACTAAGTCAGCCAAATACTAGGTCAATCTACTAAGTCAGATTAATTTCTTAATAGGGGGCAAGTTTTATGTATAGCAAATAGTTCACTGATTTACTGTGGTTCATTAGGGTTGGGCGGTATTTCGATATTAGTAGCAAATAATTATACCGGTATTATAGACCATATTGGTGCACTCTGGTGCCAGGCTTGAAGTTGCACAGCCCATTTTGAAGTCAGTAAAACATCCCAAGGTAGTACACAACTCACTGAGACATGCTGAAACTTAAGCCAACTGGTGCAGCTTCTGTCAAGCTAGCCATAATGTGACACTAAGGCAGTTTGAAATTGCTAATGGAGCCGCATGCATGTTAAACTTTTAGGAAGTAAAAAGTAATACATGTATACAAATGTAGACCCAAGCAAGAACACAGTTGATGATGGTAGGTGTGAAGGGAGTGGTCAACATGTCACCATCTACATGTGAGGACTACTTGTCAGCAGCTACTAGATAGAAAAAGACTACTGAACCACATTTCACATAGGAAAGGCTCTATAGCGTTGTTTAGAACTGTCAAATGAAGCATCCACTATAACAATCATTAATTTACGACTATAATACAAGTTGATAGTGTTTTCTTTATTGTCTCAAAATTTCACAGTAACACAAAAATCGTAATTAATTGATTCAGACAAATGGAGAAAATGAGTGAAAAAGGAGAAAATGAGTGACCAAAATAACAAACATGCTATACAATGAGAAATTCAAAGCAATCAGTCAGTGAACTATAACGAGGCATACAAAGAGGACATAGAATGGTTTCATTCTACATGTACAACTAAGTGCAAGTTTCCATCAAGCTTTTGATGATTTACTTGCGATTTTTTGTGTAAGTACAAAAGAGTACATGTGTATAAGTATACACAGCAAGCACTATAAAAAGGAAAAAGTAAAGAGAAGCAAGTCGATAAGCTATACTAAGTGAATACAAAGGGACAGAAAGTAATAATGACTCATGCAAATGTGATCTGAAAAACGTACGGTGGCTGTTTAGTATTGACAGCTGACTAAAGTTCTTGCACTTTGTATGAATTATTGGCGTTTTACAGTTGATTTCTTGCGCTTCACTAGTTGTTTCTTTTGGTTGAGGAGAGGACGAATATGACGTAACAATTCTAGTTTTGCTTGATGTGCCTTGAAGTGACCATCATTTTTTGTGACTTCAACTAATATTGTGCAAGTCAAAGCATGATAGTCGGTTGTAAAACTAATATCACTAAAGAAATTTCTCTCCAACTGACGCACAAGATGACCACGTCTTGTATGAAAACGAGCCATTTTCTTTCGAGGGTCATTTAAGAATTCTGCCAAATTAGAGCATAGCTTACATTCACATGTCACAAAATCAGCATGCACGAACCAATTTGGTGCCTGTTGGGTATGATGTTCTAAAGTGGAGACACACTGAGATATAAGAGAGGTGAGAGCAGTACTGCTGTTTTCCTTCATGGTCTGGTGTAGCTCTATGGCAGCTGGTACTAATGTGTCAAGTAATGAATAACGATTCGGTTGCCTGAAGAAACTTGGTATTACAACTTCCAACTGGTCTTCCCATTGTAAGGCACACAGAGTCTTGAATAGATCACAGATAAACTCCTTCGAACGAGCATAATAAGAGTTAATGCTATCGACGTCTTGTTCATTAGTCAAGGCATGGCAGACGACACCAACCATTTTCTGGCAGACATTCAACCGTTGAGACGACAAGGAACCAGTAGCTAATGAAGACAGGAAGTTGCAAGAAATATTCATATTAATATCGACAGCACTCTCAAGAAGGGCCACTAGTGCTTCTTGAAGTTGCTCCCACCCAAGAGCATTGCCTAACTCCACAACCATCTCACAAAATGATTGATACTCCAATACATTGACATGAACGCCGACACCTTTAAACAGCTCACATGTCAAATCTCTTGCCTTGAGCTGTTTTAGACATGACAACAGAGTGATCATACTTCGCTCATCAACAAGGAAATGTGCGTTCTTGCTGACAGCAACTATCTCCTTCGCCAGGTTCTCACACTCTCCTTGCTGTGCCTGAGATTCACAAAGCTTGGAATTCAAATTTTCTATTGCTTTGTTGACACCATCCAGTGAATCAGTCACCAATATTGTATGCTTCCTTGGCCAAATAAACAACGCAGCTTTGTGGTAGAACTTGTCTAACGTTGCTCCCTCATTACCTGTGAATGGTTCAAAGTCTTGTGCAGCTGGTTTACTTGATTCAAATACATTCTCAGGTACTATTTCATCGCGGCTGATAGAAATACTGTCAAGAAGCTTGCCATTGGGTGAAACCAACTTTAATGCGTCCAAGTACTCTTCATCCAGGTCCCTAGCAGTTAACTCCTCAGGAAAAAACCTATGTCCACAACTGGTCGAGTAATGTTGTCGTAATGACACGATACCAAGATAAAGACAAAACTTGCTTTGTTTCTCCGCCTCTAGAATTACCTCAGCTTTGGCTCTGTCGCCGTTTTTTAACAACCCAAATAAAAGGCTTGCCTCACAATAACTATGATTCAGAACGTATGCCATTAACGGTGGACCATCTTCATCTTGTTCCCACTTCCTCATGTCTTCTACCACTTTAGCAACGACTTCACTATTATCAATAGGGACAGGGCAAGCACCATCTCCAGAGTATACTAGATTATAAACTAGACACAATCTGTATCCTCTGGTCACCTCACACAGCTCGTGCTCACAATCAGCATAAAAAGCAGCGTAGTTGCAATGAGCGACCCCTTTCGAACCAGAAAAGTTAAATATCTGTTCTTCATTTCGATGTCGAACACGAAGCTCACCACCATCATAGTCGGACGGAAGCTGTATCACTAGAGTACCGAACATTTTGTCAACTTTCTCTGTATCGCGATGAGGCTGTAATAGAGACAACATTTAAACTATGTACAATAAAAATATGCCATTAATTTGCCATTTAGTAGACAACCATGCAACTCTATTCAATATTATACTTTTCAAAGTGAGAGAGAACAGATTTTCATCTTTGGGGCTGCTCGCCCTTTTGATCTAGTTCCCCCTTGAGTCACACAAAACTCAACATCACGGCACCACTTTTTAATTGCCCTGCTTCACTCCCTTGGAACATACAGTGCTTTTAATCTAGAGGAGCCACTTTTGTGTTTTGTGGTTAACAAGTATGTTTTGTGTTCAGAAAAAGTAACTATAGTTGCTATTGGACTGACATTTGCTATGAGTGTTCACACATCATTCCGTAGTGTGTGTAGAAAATCTAGAAAATTCCCTTTGCGGTCTGCTTGAATGACTATTCAGTTTTAATCTCAGCAAGTTAGAGAGCTTAACTTCCAAGCATAGTTAATTATGAGCCCTAAATGTACCAGAAATTGGCGATTTTTGGTGATAAAAGTGTTAAGGCTGAAATCAGGACATCTTTGCGAGTTAAGAAAAACCACTTGATCTCTGGATAGCCAGATACTTGTAGTTTTCACTAGTTTTTAAACTAGCGCGATACGTTCATCCATGCGCAAACGCGGTCAGCGAGAACACCAACTTTAGCTGTGACTTCGATTCTCTGCCGTGTTATAATGATATTCATCCAATATGAGCGTTTATCGATTACGTGTTTCTGCGTGCGCTGCGCCGCTCACTGTCGAGCGGCAAGAATGGCGCTGATCAAAAGCTGTGTTTTGCGCTTTGCCCGTTCTTAAGCGTGCTTCTACAGCATAGATATTAGCTAAGCTCGAGGATCGAATTATAACCGTCAAGCCTCGTTGTGGCGCTAGACTGTGGCTGCTGTGTCGTAGGTGTAGTTCGTCGTGACGTCGTACAAATTACAGTGATGTCACAAACATGGCGCTATTGTATTAGCTTCAATGGGAGAGAGCTGTAGAGCATCGTGTGTCTTGCATTTTCTCATGCTCATAGTTGCAATCTGCATTAATGCAATATAAAGGGCTATGTAGAAAGTTGTGAGGATTAACTACACACACAACTCAGGGAATAAAAAGTGGCTACTCTAGATTAAAAGCACTGTAGATAATATAAAAAAGGATTGGAAACGAGTGCATAATTTTATTTGTGTGTTAGCACGGACAGTCATCGTTGAACGATTATTGCAAAATTTGACTGCGCCCACAAGAAATCCAATAGATTGCTAGAAATTGCCCCTTTTTGTACAGCGTCGTCTGTTGCTGTACCGATTGCTGTACCGTTCAGAACCATCCATTTCCACTAGCTTACTGCCTTTCTAACTAGTGCTGCAACGAGTACTCGGAATACTCGGGTATTCGTTTAATACCATGCAATCGGATAGTGGGAACCTACTCGTGAGTACCAAAAAAGTGCTACATACGGCCAGCAACACGTGTCATACACATGCTGTGTGAAGTCACTGAATGTAGATTTTCGAACAAGAACCATCAAAATGTTCATTGAGTGCCTTTATTGATTATTCGGCTACTCGCTCGTTTAGTGAATAGAGTATTCGGTTATGTGTAAACAGCACTCGATACAGCCCTATTTCTAACTGCACAGCAAGCCACGGAGACAGTGCGGTCTTCTGTGTCCAATTACACGCCCAGAAAGTCGGCGAATATTCTACCTAAAAAAACGAGCTAAAAACTCGTTTCCTTGTCACCCGTTAAATCTACAGCCCAGCTAACCCTTCCAGTTCCACTAAACTTTGTTCGAGGTGCATAATGCTATAAAAGACAAGCTGCTATAGCCACGGAGGCTTTCTTTAGATGGCCAGAAAACAATCGAACAGCTCGTCTGGGCGATAAACAGCCTCGACACAGCCGTACAGTCGAGTGTACAGCTAGAAACGATTTATCACGAGGTAGCTGAAGGTTAAAACTCGTTCAGCAGGTACTTACCATCTTTACAAGATGCTGAATTTTGCATAAAATAGGACAAATGTAGCCACAAGTACACTCGGCGGCTAGGTCAGTGACGCCTTTCGGCTTCCACGTACTAACTAGTATGGCATTGACGGGTCATGGGAGTTTGTAATATGTGACTTAGCTCACACTACTCATTTCCAATCCCTTTTACTATAATATCTATGCTTGGAACAATTTGGCAAGAACAAGACTTCTTCTTGGCCTGGGTAATTGCAGCACACCAAATGTAAATGTTCTTGTAATAAGGCTCAGAATGAAAAGTATTTACTTAGTTACCGTGCCGGTGCCACTGCATGGCTATAGCTCACATAGTTGCCAACTTCTCAAAATTGGTGTCCGAGACATTTGACCACACCCACTAATTTTGACTACAGCCATCACTATAATTATGTCACCAGGGTTATAAAAATACCTCTTGAAGTGCATTTTAACTTGGAGCTTCAGAAAAAATATTCTGCACAGGATTCAAGCCCATGCACGACCCTCTATTTTCACTTGCACATGCAACAGTCCTGAGCTGGATTCAAACCCAATACACAAAATTCCAGGACATTTTACGTTCCGGGACACTAGCGGGACAAAGAGCCAGGACCATCCCAGGACGTGTGTTTTAATTAAGGCACTAATCAGCCCTCATGTGGTCTATTTCCCTCAGCCCACCAAAGCACATGATGGTATGTACCTTGAAGAAGCTCCCTTGCTCATACAGCAGGAATTTGTACAGATCACACTTCACACTCAGTTTCGGGTCACATCCCAGTTCCTTCTTCACTACAGCAGCCAGGTTCTCCAAGTGTGAGCTCCACTGAGGATTAGTGATAGTGAACTGCGAGGGATCCAGCTCCCACGTGTTCCTCACAGTGGTGTCTACTATGGTCTCTTGTCCTCTACCGAATGGAGCCTGAGCACACACAGCTATGATAGCCTTTGCTTGAAACTCGCACACTGGGACACCCACGTAGCCTTCCACTCCATTTATCTTGAGAGCTGGTGCAGAAAACTGGAAGGAACCGCCGCTGGCAAAGGAGCCTGGTATAGTAACAGAATTCAGTGTATCGACAATGGATCGAATGTACGGATAGTTCTCGGCCGGGTCCTCGGCTTCGAAAGGATTACTCGGAGTCATTTCCATCAATTCATTGATATCGATTCCATCGTCAGAGTCAGTTGAGGACGCAGAGTCAGACGCAAACATAGACAACATGGTCAAGCAGCTGGGAAATTCGAGCACGTGTGAATCAAAAGGGCGTGGCTGAAATCAGCTGATCAAGAAGCGTCGTCAAGAAGCAAACACACGAACCTGCTACTCAGTCTCTTATCACTTGTGCCGCCTCAGCTGAGTCGCTATTAGTACTGGTGCACTAGTATGCAGATGCATGCACTCTACCAATCGAGTAAATCTAGGCTCATATGTCTTACATCCAGACTGAGAAATGCAAACCTCGGCTAAAAGTTTTGGAAGAACCATCGCTCGTCTGTCCACCTGATCATTCACTAAGTTTCACTGTACTGAGTATAGCATGATATATTTATATATATAAACAGTTTACTCATTTTAACTTACAGCAAAAATGCATCGATATTGTGGAATCAAAAGAAACAGCTTGCATAGACAATGTACAGATAAACAAGAGAATAAATGAATAAAGATGAGTGATACAATGAAAAAGTGACAGCAATGAGTCAAAAAGAGCTGTCTAGTGAGTATAGCATGATACACGTATATATATTCTGAATCCATACAATGATAAATGAGTCAACAGTATAGCACATACTGAATCGATAAACGCCAACAGAGAGTTTATTCGATGACCATGCACGAGTCATCATCCTCAAGCTTCTGGCGCTTTAGTGGTGGTTTCTCTTGGTCGAGAAGAGGACGAATACGCTCTAGTGATGCCAACCTGGTGCGGTAAGCTTTAAATTTATTATCGTTCTTGGTGACTACGAGAGTGTAGGGTACACCACGACATACGGTCTTACAATTAACAGCAATACGACAATTCTTCAGCTGCTGTTCCAAATGATTACGGTTACACTGTTTTGTAGAATAACGAGCCACACTCTTCTGAGGGTCCTTCAAAAATGCTGCCAATTCAGTACATAGCTCACAATTGCATTTAAGTTTAGCCTTCACAAACCAAGTTGGTGCTTGTCGTGTACGTTGCTCTAAAGCGGAGACACACTGAGATACAAAAGAAGAGAGAGCAGTACTGCAGCTGCAGTTTTCTTTCATGCTTTGTTCATGCTCTATGGCAGCTGGCACTAATGTCTTATTTAATGAATAGCGCTTCGGTTGCATAAAAAAACTTTGTATCACAACTCTCAACTGGTCTTCACATTGTAAGGCACACAGAGTCTTGAATAGTTCGCAGACAAAATCCTTCGAACGAGCCTCTTGATCGTGAGTAGTCTTGTGGGCCAGACCTTGAGGGTTACAAAGAACGTCTTGTTCATTAGTTAAGGCATGGCAGATGATACCAACCATTTTCTGGTATACATTCAATTGCTGAGACGACAAGGAACCAGTAGCTAATGAAGACAGAAAGTTGCAAACAATGGTAATCGCTCTGGCAACAGCATTCTCAAAAAGGGCCACAAGTCCTTCTTCAAGTTGGTCCCACCCAAAAGCACTGCCTAACTCCACAACAGCTTCACAGAATGGTCGATGCTGTAACAGCTTTAAGTGATGAATGCCGATAGCTTTGAATAACTCGCATACAAGAACGATAGCCTTCAAGTGTTTAAGACACAACAACAAAGAGATCATATCTTGATTATTTGGACGAAACTCTGAATTCTTACAGACAGCAATTATCTCCTTTGCCAGGTCCTCACACTCTCCTTGCAGCTGCTGGTTATCCTGGGATTCACAAAGCTTGGTATTCAAATTTTTGATGGCTTCTTTAACATCACCCGTCACCAAGATAGTATTCTTACTTGGCCAAATAAACAAAGCAGCTTGATGATAGGCCCTGTATAGTGTTGCTCCTATACCTATAACATCATCGTATGTCTCAAAGTCTTCCTCAGATGGTTCAATTGAGTCAAATACATCTCCAGGCACAATAGCATCGTGTGTTAGCTCAATACTGTCATCAAGGAAATCACCAGTAGGTGACACTAACGTGTCTACGGTAAGGCTCTCGTCAATAATGTCCTCTATATCAAAATCCTCACGTGAAGACCCATACCTGTAATCACCACACATTGAAAATTGCTGTTCCAATGTCACTATCCCGAGATAAAGGCAAAAATTCATTTGTTTCTCTGCCTCAAGGATTACCTCAGCCTTGGCTCTGTCGGCATTCTTCAGTAACCCAAACGAAAGACTAGCCTCACAATAGTTGTGATCCAGCATATATGCCATATATGGCAGATCATTGTCGTCTTGTTCCCACTTCTTCATGTCTTCTACCACTTTAGCAATGACTTCACGATTATCAATAGGGACAGGACAAGTATTATCTCCAGAGTATACTAGATTATAAACTAGACACAATCTGTATCCTCTGGTCACCTCACACAGCTCGTGCTCACAATCAGCATAAAAAGCAGCATAGTTGTAATTCGTGATACCTTGTAGACCAGAAAAGTCAAATATTTGTTCCTCATTTCGATGTCGAACACGAAGCTCACCACCATCATAGTCGGACGGAAGCTGTATCACTAGAGTACCGAACATTTTGTCCACCTTCTCTGTATCACGATGAGGCTGTAATAGAGATAGAGAAACAAGAGTATTACATGACTGATATTATCATGAGTATGGTAATGACACTTACTAATTCACCCACAATATTATTTCTTATTTAGAAGATATTTATAATGTGCGTGTGGGCACACGAGGGTTAAGCATTTTGGTTTCGTCCGTATGTGTATAATTTAAGTTTGTGTTACCAAAACACATGATAGATTATGGCTTTTCACAGACTCTACAAAAAACACAAAACAAAACTATTTGGAAGTATTGTTCTCAATCAATTACTTGGCGGATTCGTAGTCTTTTAAAGTTATTAAGTCGGACGAGTCTTCTGTCGCGTGCTCTAGTCATAAGCTGTACCATTCAATACAGCAAATGGATGTCGCCCAACATTCTGCAAACAATGAGAGTACCGTAGATTGGGAAATTTTCGGCATCCATATACTTGCGACAAAAATTAAAATTTTACCACAAAGCACATAAAATTTTGGCAGCTAGTTTCAAAAATTAAACAACGCCAAAATTTAACAGACCAGACGAAAATTTCTCGATCAAGATGTTGAAAACAAAGATGATATTATACCGTCACGGAAGGCTGTAGAGGTTTCAGAAGTAGAAAAGTCCCTACAGTAAATATTACTTGCGTACTAGTTATAATACTGGATCGAGTGCTGGTTATTTACATCACGTGTTTTCCGGTTAGAGAAGCGAAGTGGATGGCTTGCAAAAGAGAACATGCCTATACTGTTGCTGTAGTACTTTGTTCAGAATAAATTATAATCCAAAAATAGCTACATATACACATGTAATAATTATACTGGTAGCATTCTACTCTCTTACATCACAACGATTATAATGTAAGCACATAATAATTATCAATAGTGCATGTTCCATTGAACTCAAGACTATACAATACAATAGAGTGACCACACCCCACAGCAATTAAATAATGAGCTACTGAGCGCATTCACTGTTATCATGAATTCCAACAACAGCAAACTTGACTATGTATCAAACAAGTTACATATTAATACAGCAGTTTTATTATTCTTGCAAGGGTAAAGCGTAAACCGTAAAGCGTGGAGATCTAATGCGTTAAAATGTCATTAAGTCTTAGATCATGCTCCATTGTGTGAATAAATACCAGTGATTTGACACATTAGTGACTGCAAGGTGACGCTTTACACTCAAACCTTCCTTGCAAGGGGTAATAAAATCGCTGTAGTTAAGTGCATCTTGTACCTTGAAGAAGCTCCCTTGCTCATACAGTAGGAATTTGTAGAGCTCACACTTCACACTCAGTTTCGGGTCACATCCCAGTTCCTTCTTCACTACAGCAGCCAGGTTCTCCAAGTGTGAGCTCCACTGAGGATTCACAATAGTGACTTGAGAGGGGTCCAGCTCCCACGTGTTTCTCACTGAGCGATCAACAACTGCTTCCTGTCCTCGTCCATACGGAGCTTGACTACACAAAGCTATGATGAGTCTTGCCTGGCACTCGCCCACTGGGAGCCCTACGTAACCTCTCACTCCATTGACCATGAGAGCTGGTGGAGAAAACTGGAATTGTCCGCCGCTAGCAAAGGAACCAGGTCTATCCACCGATTTGATCGTTTGCACAAAAGATCGGATGTACGGGTAGCTGCTCTCGGCATCCGTGTTCTTAGATCGAGACATTCTAGTTGAAAAGTGCACTGGTGAAGAACAGTCAGATGGTTCGACGAGCACGTGTTAATTTGGGCGTGGCAGTTCCCGCATGCACAAGTCACTAGTACCGAGACTACAAGGAAAACTTAAATAAAAAGAGTTGACTGCAATGATATGAAGCACTATTAAATAACTTTTAAGCTACAGAATAATGTCTATTAATGGGTAATAGTCAATGAACCATGGGTAAATGTCATAGTAACAATTACGATTATTACAGTACGAGTCATATGCAGTGACTCAAGCAACAGAAACTAGTCAAAGTATAATAGTTACAAGAATAATATAGAATATAATAATAGTACATAGTTATAGTTACATCCTGAAGTTTCTATACTTTGCGTGAGTTATCAAAGTTTCCGACGCTTCACTGTTGGTTTCTGACGCTTCACTGGTGGTTTTTGACGCTTCACTTGCTGTTTCTTTTGGTTGAGGAGAGGACGAATACGTTCTAATAATTCTAGCTTGGCTTGGTGAGTCTTAAAGTGGTCATCTTTTTTTGTGACTTGAACTAAAATTTTTCGAGATGGAGTATGATAATTGGATGTAAAACTAACATCCTCACGACAATGCCTCTCCAACTGCCGCTCAAGATGACCATGATCTGTAAGAAAACGAGCCACTTTCTTTCGAGGGTCATTTAAGAATTCTGCCAAATTAGAGCATAGCTTACATTCACATGTCACAAAATCATTTTGTACGAACCAATTTGGCGCCTGTTTTGTATGCTGTTCTAGAGTGGTGACACACTGAGATATAAGAGAGGTGAGAGCAGTACTGCTGTTTTCCTTCATGGTCTGGTGTAGCTCTATGGCAGCTGGCACTAATGTGTCAAGTAATGAATAACGATTTGGTTGTCTGAAGAAACTTGGTACTACAACTACCAACTGGTCTTCACATTGTAAGGCACACAGAGTCTTGAATAGATCACAGATGAACTCCTTTGAACGGACACCTTCAGTAGTCTTGCGAGCCAAACCTTGTAGAGGATTTTGAACAGTGTCTTGTTCATTAGTTAAAGCATGGCAGACGACATCAGCCATTTTCCGGTATACACTCAATTGTTGAGACGACAAGGAACCAGTAGCTAATGAAGATAGAAAGTTACAAGCAACGCTCATTTTTTTGGCAACAGCACCCTCAAGAAGGGCCACTAGTGCTTCTTCAAGTTGTTCCCACCCAAAAGCAGTGCCTAACTCCACAACCATCTCACAAAATGATTGATGCTTCACTATAATTATTGACGTGAACGCCGACACCTTTAAACAGCTCACATGTCAAATCTCTTGCCTTGAGCTGTTTTAGACATGACAATAGAGTGATCATACTTCGCTCATTCGCATAAAAATGTGAGTTACTGCTGACAGAAACTATCTCCTTCGCCAGGTTCTCGCACTCTCCTTGCTGTGTCTGAGATTTAAGCTTGGAATTCAAATTTTCGATTCCTTCTTCAACACCATGCTTCACCAATATAGTATGCTTCCTTGGCCAAATAAACAATGCAGCTTTGTGGTAGAACTTGTCTAACGTTGCTCCCTCATTACCTGTGAATGGTTCAAACTCGTCCTCAGTTGGTTTACTTGATTCGAACACATCCTCCGGTACTATAGCATCACGGCTGAGAAAAAAACTGTCAAGAAATTTGCCAGCAGGTGAAACTAATTTTACTATGGCAAAACTCTCATCAACTAAGTCACTTTCAGTGAGCTCCTCACGATAAAAACAATGTCCACAACGGGTGGAGTAATATTGTCGCAAGGTCACGATACCAAGATAAAGACAAAAGTTGCTTTGCTTCTCCGCCTCCAGAAGTAACTCAGCTTTGGCTCTGTCGCTGTTCTTCAGGAGCCCAAACGAAAGACTAGCCTCACAGTAGCTGTGATTCAGCACAAATGCCATTAACGGTGGACCATCGTCGTCTTGTTCCCACTTCCTCATGTCTTCTACCACTTTAGCAACGACTTCACTATTATCAATAGGGACAGGACAAGAGCCCTTTCCCGAGTATACTAGATTATAAACTAGACACAATCTGTATCCTCTGGTCACCTCACACAGCTCGTGCTCACAATCAGCATAGAAAGCAGCGTAGTTGTAATCAGCGACACCCTTCGAACCAGAAAATTCGAATATTTGTTCTTCATTGCGATGTCGAACACGAAGCTCACCACCATCGTAGTCGGACGGAAGCTGTATCACTAGAGTACCGAACATTTTGTCCACCTTCTCTGTATCACGATGAGGCTGTAATAGAGAAAACATAGTGCGTAAGTTACATATCAATTATGGTAATTTACAACACTTTAATCATGTGATGGTTGACATAATAGTTACTTAATTATTTTTTTTGCCAAAGTTTGATCTGTTCTAAGTCGGCAGTTTGTTTTGCAAGTATCTATATTACATGCAATATTGTTCTGTTTTACCTGGCATGTTTACGGTTACGATTATGCACGGTGGAGACCCTCATTATGGAGACTACTGAAATATGGACACCCATTATAATGTGGTTACCACATGTGGTCCCAAATTAATACAGTATAACAACCCGTGAAATAAGGTAGACCTGCTAGACTCTCTCTCTCACTTCGCATTCGTCCCTCCTCTAATTTCGCAAGCAAGAATTTGGGTCTAGCTCGATAGACACTTATTGTGTATAACAACCCCTGAAACGAGGACACTATTTGTGGGTTCCCAGAGTGTCCAGATTAGAGGGGTTCCACTGTACTAAATGCTGAGGTAACCACTCCCACTTCGGAACCGATCACATTGTCATTCATTTTGGGCTTCATTTTATCCGTTACAAAAAGCTGATGTCGACCACAACCCAGTTGAGACCATAATAAACTCTTGATAATATTCTATGCGAAATTATGCATTTCCGGCCGGTACCCGAAGCCTTTAAAAATGCTGAAAGTGGTGAAGGGCTCTGCCCTTTCACACTCCAGGCTAACAGAGACAACCCTCTTTAAAATTCCCCATGCTGTACGTTCAATTTAGTGGGAGGCTGCTCTGAACACCAGTGGATATAAAGACGTAATTTGAAAAATAAGTTACATCAGGAGCGCATAATGAGAGTGAGCGCAGTAAGAAGGCAGGAGCGGGACACTCCCACGCACTTGATTAAAAATTGCAACTCCACACATGATGGCCGTGTTTCTAAAGATAGACTTGTGATGGCTGACGGTACGCGTACGCACAGTTTCGTATTGGATAGAACTGGCCTTCTAGAAGGTAAGAAGCAGCTTTCCACTAACCTAGGACAATCATGCTTGTCTGCTAGCTTGAGTAGATACTGTTAAAGCAAGAAACGAGTCGAATCCGTGATGGTGGGCCGTCGTGCTGATTCTCTACAGCTGGTATACAAGCACGTGGAGATCGTCTGCGCGTCATTGTGGGTGTAGAAAGCTATACGAGCTGTTGCTTACCTCAAGGAGCCTCTAACAGCCAAGTTCCATCTAATACGAAACTGTACGTACGCGTACCGTCAGCCATCACAAGTCTATCTTTAGAAACACGGCCATCATGTGTGGAGTTGCAATTTTTAATCAAGTGCGTGGGAGTGTCGCACTCCTGCCTTCTTACCGCGCTCACTCTCATTATGCGCTCCTGGTTACATGTAGATTTTAAAAATACTAGTTATGATGTCTAAGCACTTCTGGATGAGTTAAAAGGTTGAGGAAATAAGGTTTCATTTGAATAAAAGAGTTTATTTTTACCTGCCTTGAGTCATACAATACTAGTCTACAATATGTGCGTGCTGGTGCGTAAGGATGCATATCCTTTGAGTAAAGGCTGTTTATTCTACTACTATAATATGCCTCCATCCAACATAGCATAGTACACAAGCTCACTGATGATGTAGTGTGTATGAATTGTACATTTACCTTGAAGAAGCTTCCTTGTTCGTAGAGTAGGAATTTGTAGAGCTCACACTTCACACTCAGTTTCGGGTCACATCCCAGTTCCTTCTTCACTACAGCAGCCAGGTTCTCCAATTGTGAGCTCCACTGAGGATTAGTGATAGTGAACTGCGAGGGGTCCAGCTCCCACGTGCTCCTCACAGTGGTGTCTACTATTGTCTCTTGTCCTCTACCGAATGGAGCCTGAGCACACACAGCTTTGATAGCCTTTGCTTGACAACCGCACACTGGGACACCCACGTAGCCTTCCACTCCATTAATCTTGAGAGCTGGTGCAGAAAACTGGAGAGGCCCACCACTGGCAAAGGAACCTGGTATAGTCACAGAATTCAGTGTATCGACAATGGACCGAATGTACGGATAGTTCTCGGCGCGGAAAGGACTCTTATTTTTAACCAAACACGAGGGTACATCCATCCATTCACCACTTTCATCGTCAGAGTTAGTTGAGGAGGACATCTCAGAGTCAGACATATACATGATGATGATGAATCTTGACTACCAGCAGCTGATGAGGGATATGTCAGAGCACGTGCGAATCAAAAGGGCGTGGCTGCTGACACCATATATATGCAGCGATAGCCGACAACCTGCTGCTGTTCATGTCTCATGGTTATACTGTTGCACGAGTAGCAGTTACACTATACTGGTACGCTGCATGGTAAGGCAATTCCTGAATCTCACAACCGCTAGGTACTGGTTTGCTTAAAGCTCCACTCCATGCAAGACTGAATTTTTCGATAAAAGTTTTAAGTAAAAATTCAACAATCTTGTCCATGAGACTTCATATATCCTTGACAAAGGATTTACTGTGCAATTACACAACATAATATATCTTTATAAATTGTCTCTCGTCTGCAATCTAATGCTGCATACCATCATGCACTATCATAGAGGAGTACGAGTATGTCACTGACAATAATGCATCAACAAAGGATATACAGAGCACCCACTGAGACATACAATAAAATCAATAAAAATATATAGTTGAGGTAACTGGTCAAATAATGAGTAAACAGGAATACAGGTAAAGTTGAGAATGACAGGATAGAAATGAGTCACGAAAAAGTGAGTACTACGTTATGGGAAGAGAAAAACAGATGAGACAGATGAGGCATGGATTCAATCTATGACTATGCATGAGACATCATCAAGCTTCTGGCGCTTCACTGGCGGTTTCTCTTGACCAATAAGAGGACGAAGACGATCTAATAACGCCATCCTGGTGCGATATGTCTTAAAGTTAACGTCGCTTTTTGTCACTACAAGAGTATAGGGTACGCCATGACATTCGGTCGTACAAGTAACAGCAACACGACAATTCTTCAGCTGCTGTTCAAGATGGCTACGATTAGATTGATTTGTACGAAAACGAACTACACTCCTGTGAGGATCCCTCAAAGATGCTGCCAACCGAGTACATAGCTCACAGCGACACGTAAGATTAGCCTGCATGGACCAAGTTGGAACCTGTTGGGTGAGCTGTTCTAGAGTGGTGACACACTGAGATAAAAGAGAGGTGAGAGCAGTACTTCTGTTTTCCTTCATGGTCTGGTGTAGCTCTATGGCAGCTGGTACTAGCGTGTTATGTAATGAATAGCGCTTAGGTTGCCTGAAAAAGCTTGGTATTAAAACACCCAACTGGTCTTCACATTTTAACATGCACAGAGTCTTGAATAGTTCACAGATGAAATCTTTTGAACGGGCACCTTGAGGAGGAACAGTGTCTTGTTCATTAGTTAAGGCATGGCAGATGATACCAACCATTTTCTGGTATACATTCAATTGCTGAGACGACAAGGAACCAGTAGCTAATGAAGATAGAAAGTTACAAGCAATGGTAATCGCTCTGGCAACAGCATTCTCAAAAAGGGCCAAAAGTGCTTTTTCCAGTTCCTCCCATCCAAAATCATTGCCTAACTGCACAACAGCTTCACCAAATGGTCGATGCTGTAACAGCTTTAAGTGATGAATGGTGATAGCTTTGAATAACTCACATACAAGTACGATAGCCTTCAACCGTTTAAGACACAACAACAAAGAGATCATATCCTGAATATTTGGACGAAACTTTGAATTCTTACAGACAGCAATTATCTCCTTTGCCAGGTCCTCGCACTCTGATCCTAGCTGTTGCTGACTATCTTCAGATTGACAAAGCTTGGTATTCAAATTTTTGATGGCTTCTTTAACATCACCCGTCACCAAGATAGCATTCTTAGTCGGCCAAATAAACAAAGCAGCTTGATGATAGGTCCTGTCCAGTGTTGCTCCTGCATTACCAGTGTATGACTCAAAGTCTTCCTCAGCTGGTTCAATTGATTCAAATACATCTCCAGGCACAATAGCATCGTGTGTTAGCTCAATACTGTCATCAAGGAAGTCGCCAGTAGATGACACTAACGTGTCCACGGTAAGGCTCTCGTCAATAATGTCCTCAACATCAAAATCCTCACGTGAAGACCCGTATCCGTAATCGCCACACATTGAACAATGCTGTTCCAATGTCACGATACCAAGATAAAGGCAAAAATTCGATTGCTTCTCCGCCTCGAGAATAACTTCACCTTTGGCTCTGTCGCCGTTCTTCAGTAACCCAAACGAAAGACTAGCCTCACAATAGCTGTGATCCAGCACATACGCCATATATGGCAAACCATCATCGTCTTGTTCCCACACCCTGATGTCTTCTACCACTTCAGCAACAGACTTGGTGTTATCGATTGGTGCTGGACAGGCGCCATCTCCAGAGTATACTAGATTATAAACTAGACACAATCTGTATCCTCTGGTCACCTCACACAGCTCGTGCTCACAATCGGCATAAAAAGCAGCGTAATTATAATTCGTGATGCCCTGTAGACCAGAAAAGCCGAATTTCTGTTCTTCATTGCGATGTCGAACACGAAGCTCACCACCACCATAGTCGGACGGAAGCTGTATCACTAGAGTACCGAACATTTTCTCCGCCTTCTCTGTATCACGATGAGGCTGTAATGGAAATGAAAACAAGACTGCATGATAATAAATTATTATAAATAGCACATTGTCTTGTTTAATAATAAGCTAGCTTAGCTTAATTTCAAGGAACAAAGCAATATAAACATGTATCATCTCAGGGGGTTCCAGTGGCGGAAATTTTCGACCCCAGGCCGGTTTTTTACATAGCCCCAATACCCACCAACCCACTACGTCATAACGTGTCATATAATGATATTCACAAGTCAAACTAATTAATATTCATGAAAAGATGACGATCGAGACGATCGCATAATTGTCGATAGCGCGGGTGCGTCAGCCTAGTATCGATCGCGATCATGCAGAACACTGCTCCAGCAGCAGGGATTAGAAGGCGACGGCACTACTGCTGTGAATATAGCCAAGATTAAGCGTGACTACCACGTTTCAGAGCACGAGCGCAGTGCTCGTCACAGAAAAGCACCAGATGCTGCTATAACTCTACGATTGGATAGATTCTTTCGACAGAAGAACAACACTCAAGAGCTGAGTGCAGCTGAATCTACTGCAGAAGCTGGTGAGTAGAATAACTGCCCGGCTCAGGACCAGTTATGCTAGCCACGCCTCCAGTCCACACCCTTCTTTGCATAATACCTGCGTTTTACAGTGTATGTATAATTCACACTGTAAATAATAACAAAAGCAAGTTATATCCGCATGATATAGACCTCCTCTGGTGTCAATAACCTGCAAAAATACTCTAAAGTGCACCAGAGTTGTAGTGGCTAAAATTTACGCAAAATGACTTTTTGTGTAAAAGACCTCTCAACCCACCCACCCACTTTTTGGCCTGGGGTCAGTAATTTTTCTTTCTGGGACCTCCTGTATCATCTAGTATTATATTTTCGTGGGCTATTTTTGTGAATTGACAGCAAAATCCACAACAAATTTCACATTTGAGTGCCAGAATGAAAGCCTATTCAAAAATGTTTGCTATACGAATTTTTGCAAACACAAGAAACATTCGCGAAAATTTACATGTACAGTACTGTTCACGAAATTATTACTATCTACGGTAAATGGTTCACAAAATCTATAGGTAGACAGTAACCAATGAAGACTAAAATAGAGTGTCTTATCAAGCATAGTGCCAGAAGGCAAAACTATATTGTTAAACGCTACTAACACAATGCTTCGTTATAATAATTATTATTATCAATGGCTAATAATATCAGAGCTTGAATTTGACTCATGACAATAGACTCAAGACAAAAATTAATGTACCAGCATATGCCATGCTCTAGTCATATTATGCCGCGCACCTTTGTGGATGTAGGTGCAGTGAGCATAGTCGGACGCTTTGCTAGAAAATGGCGTACAAATGTGTGTTTAATTTTTGTGTCAAATTTATGAACAGCGCTCCTCTACTATCTAGGTTCTCTAACTACTAGGTTAATTGTTTACTTGAATGAAGTCCAGAGCAGGGCCTAGAGCGTAAAGCTTCTTAAAAGCAACCATTTGCTTGTTATGCAGTGAAATGACTGCACGAAAAAAAAAGTGATTGTAGATATAGTTCAGACTTGTTTGTCTATAACTCGGGCAATATTTTATTAGTAGCCAAGCGAAACCACATCAGGCACTCAAGTAGATCCAAGAGCACTGGTTTATGTGACTCGTTGGCTGCCATTGAACTGTTTGGAGAAACCAAGAGCGCCAGCAAGCAGCACTGAGTAAGACACCGCCCTACACAGATTTGCCTTAAAGTGTAACAGGCTCAGAAACACGAAGCTCTAGACCACCAAAGTGCATAACCAAGTTTGCGTATGAAAACGACATCATCAAAACATGTCTGCACTTCCCCATTAAAACAAATTTGCATATAGGGAATTTACCATGTGCAAGAAGATCAAGAATATGCGGCAGAATTTAGTTTTGGCGTAAATGCTTCTTCTCCTTATACGCTTCTGCTATGCTTTGACTGTAAATATAATGCATTTCCATAACAGCTATCGTCTGGTTTGGGTTGCCATAGTTAACATGCCTCTCACATTGAGAGCAAGTTAGCCTCGTCGCTAGGCTCTCTAGGGGTGTGGTTCAATTTCAGGAGAGGTGGAGGAAAGCCTGGTATCCACTGTTTGGCACATGCGATATAGCTTGCCAAGGCTCTGGGTTATCGATAGTGATACTTTATGTCAAAACAAATCACACTACACTAAAAAGTATTTCAAGATGAAGAACCTCAATGCTCAAACTGGAATGATCACTCAACTATGGAAGCGTTCGAGCTGAATGTGAGGATAAATGTCTAGTAGCATAAAATGGCGATGAGACTAAGCAAATGGAAGATTAAGTACAAATATCACAGTCATACCGCTCCTTGCTTGCAAGTAAAAGTGTTTTTGACGTCAATACAAGCTTAGCAGATGATGTTCAACAAGATGTTGAGTTTGTACGTCACGAATAAAATCGTGTGCTTTTTAATTGCCCCAGTGGTTACCATGAAGGCTCTCTTTCACTACCCACACAAATTAAGCCACGGAGACAGGCTAAGAGCAAACTTGATCATGCATTCACATAGCAATGTTAGTCTCGTACGGTATAGCCAGACCCTTTTTACAGAAAGAGTAAGAATGGAAGGGCCTGGGTACGCGAGACTAGCGTATTATCAATATGTCACATCATACCTTAAAGAAGCTCCCTTGCTCATACAGCAAGAATTTGTACAGATCACACTTCACACTCAGTTTTGGGTCACATCCCATTTCCTTCTTCACTACAGCAGCCAGGTTCTCCAAGTGCGAGCTCCACTGAGGATTCGTGATAGTGAACTGAGAGGGGTCCAGCTCCCACGTGTTCCTCACAGTGGTGTCTACATGGTCTCTTGTCCTCTACCGAATGGAGCCTGAGCACACGCAGCTATGATAGCCTTAGCTTGAAGCTTGCCTACTGGAAGACCCACGTAGTCTTCCACTCCATTGATCTTGAGAGCTGGCGGAGGGAAGAGGAATTGTCCACCGCTGGCAAAGGAACCAGGCCTATCCACCGAGTTCAACGTTTCTACTAAAGATCTGATGTACGGGTATCGGCTCTCAGCATCTGTGCTCTTAGCTGGTCGAAACATTCTGGTACAAAAGAGTCGAGAAGTACAGCTGTTTGGGGCGCACGTGTGAATTTGGGCGTGGTAGTTATCCAAAATCCGGAGCTGCAAATAGTTCATCAAGACAATAAAACAGTTCTCCAACAACAAGTATGAATCTTTTTTTAACAATTATTATATATACTATACTTTAATTTCTTCGACCGCATTGTGTCAAAAATAGCATTTATTGTTTCACACTGCAGGTTCCACAACAAACAAAAACAAGTCAATAACACACTGAGAATCTATCGCAGTAAGACTAGTCTGGTTATTTTAAGTTTAACTGATCATCAGTTAATTTTTTTGTTGAGTTCACCAATATCGTTCTAAGCACAGTTCATCAGACTCGTCACACGACTACCCACAGAACTACACAGTAAACCACAGTTAATAACTACTATAGAGGTTAATTTTCTTGAAAAAGAAGAAAAACTGAATATTTTTTAATGACACTATGATAGCTAATAATGAGTTTTCTCAATGTAAACATAGCCCATCCTGGAATGTCTATGCTTGCAATAATTTTAAGTAGAAAAAATAAAATCTCAGTTTCTAAACAGTTCATAAAATTTTTCAAAAAATTCTGTTAAAATTTTTCAAAAAAAATTTTCAAAAAATTCTGTAAAACAGTTCAAAAAATTCTGTTTAAATACGGAGTTACGCACACGCCTTGGCAGCCATTTTAAAGCTGTCCAGTGAAGATTGTGGTGGGAGGGGCTGGGCCTGCAACCACATCTCAGCCTTCATAGCAACCAGCTCCCACTCATCTTTCTGTCCCGCATACTTTGTCTCCAACTTCACCAGTGCCAGCATGGTCGCCCACAGCAGCTCAACAGAGGAGGAGCACTCCACAGGACACTTGGTCTTCAGATCAGCAACAGAGGAACCGATGATCATGGCTAGTGGTTCATCCATCTTCCAGTAACCCTCAGCTTGCTGTAGTGTGATCAGCTGAGTCAATGGAGATGAGGATGAAACACTATTAGCCGAAGCAGATGGAGGAGGAGCTGATCTGAAGGCACCACCACCACCAGGAGCAGCAGAGAAACTACGAGTAGGACTACTGTCCATAGCCATACTCATAAGTGGAGCAGCATTACAAGCACGAGGGGCACTGCGTGCTGTGAGTAGAAACGGAAATATCAAAATATATCAAGCACAACAATATCGATGAATACCTTTTTTCTTCATTTTTGCAGGTGCACCACGAGAAACAATACCATGAGAAATAAATCCACGAGTTGATGGTGCTGACCGTGATAAACAAACAGATGCTCCAAACATCATAGAACGACTAGCAATAGAGGAGGACAAGTCCCAGGTCTGTAGTGCTCCTTCGATGGGTTTCTGCTGGTTCTCATCAATGGCAATGTAAGCAGTGTGAGATGATACCACATTGCTCTCTATACTCAGACTAATGATCTCCTTCTTCCTCTTGTCTCCCTCTTCTCCCCACTCTCTCAGTAGCTGCTTGGCTGCGAGATGATGTACAATAGGAATACTGGAACCAGTGCCATCTGCTACACTGAGATTGAACCTGACACAGTATTCCATCTTCTTGCCGAGTAAAATGCCTTTTAACTTAGCCACACCTTCTCCACTAACAGCCACATCTGGTTTTCTCTTTTTCAGCACAGCATAGAGGACTAGTTTCTCATTGTTGAAGACAGCAGGTATCTCTTGGGGAGCATGCTGGGCAGTGAGACCACTAGGTAACTGATAGCTCACAGTGACATCAGTCATGGCTGGTTGAAGAGACTTCTTGAGACTACGAATCACCTAATAAAATAGACAAACACACTAATGACAGAGCTTATGAGTTCATGAAAGTGAATGACTCATGCTGATCGTGTGCAATTGAATACTCCGAGTCAGGCATGCATACAGAAAACAGACACACTAAAGCCTAGATTCAAACACAATGCATTTTATACCAACACGTTATAAGTACACACCTTTGGTTGCATTCTCTCTCCTTCTTTCACAAACTCAGCACTACCTCTCCCAGCTGTAGCCAGACCATTGACCAGTGCAGTAGAGGCACCAGAACCAATACCAAAAGTGAATACTCTGTGGTACAACATCAAAGATAGATAATCATATCAACAACAAGTTATTATCACTTTATAAGGTAGGTGTTATGGCTATGAAAACAATTACATAGAGTCCATAGTACAACAGTAATCATGTCTCACCTTGCACTGGAATTCCTCTTGACAAGGTTGATGCACTCCTGTGTGTTACTCACAGATCCATCAGTGAGTACCATCACCTGGCGAGGGAGACCGGGCAAGACCTTTTGCTTGAAGATAAATTCAAGAGGAGGTTTAAGTTCTGTACCACCAAGATCAGCTTGCATTGATTGAGCATGGCTGACGGCTACGTCTAGGTTAGCTTGGTCATATGGTACACTGCTTTTAAAGAGCGGTGTGTATTGTGAGCCGAACCCTATAATGTTAAAGTAACAACCTGGTGGAATGCTCTTTAGGAAGAGGATTAGAGTGTCTCGAGCACTGTTGATGTATGCTCCACGCATGCTGCCACTACGATCGACAAGGAATATGTACTCACACGCTGACTGAGCGACTTCGAACTTTGGGAAGAAGTCCACCATTACTGCTGTGCTTGCCATCAGTGAGTTAGAGCCCTCGACTCCTCCCTCCACTACAGCCCATGGCTGGTGAGGATCCTTGTATGTCACCAGCACTACCAGGTCTGTGTCTAGTGGGCCGGCACTAGTCACCTCGATACCACGCTCTTTCTCCTTCACCTCAACAGTGTGTGTCGGTGAGGTCACTGAGCTAACTCTCTCTTTCTCCTTTACTATCAACTGGAACTGATTGACAGCTGGTGCACTGCTCTGCTTCACCTGTAGACTGGGTGCTGAGGAGCTGACTGGCTCCAGAGGATCAGAGGAACCTGCTGGAGTGTAGCGCTGCTTCAGCACGGATGGAAGAGAGAACCTCACCGCCTCGCTACCTGCTTCAAGTGGCAGCTCTGACACCATTTTCAACCGCAGTTCTGCGTCTGCCTGAGGAGGAAGATTGCCCAGTGCTAGGCTAAAGATGTCTCCTGACTTCTCTTCTCCAAGAGCAGCAGTCATCCCGCTTGCCAACGCGTCATCGTACATTTCCTTGGCCTCTTCTTTCTCCTTAACCTCAGCACGGATGCGTCGGCCATCAATGACAGCTTCCAGACCCACTACTGCCCATGACTCATCCACAGGGAATCGAAACAGCACCTCTAGCGGGTCAGAGGTCTCGTTTTTATAGCTGAACGTGGACAGAAGCCCCACCAAGCTGCCCTTAAGCTGAGCAGAGACTGACACATTCTTCAGAGGCACGACCACCTCCTCTTTGTTCTTCACCAGTAGACCATAGCGACGCTTTGCTTGAGCCATAGCTACTCTCTGATTACAGCTAAGGAATGCGATAATTAAAGTGGGAGTGACCGAAGATGTCATATGCAAGACTGAAATGCAAATCTTATCTCTTATTATCTAGCTCTTATCGCTGATTCATTAAAAATTTAAAGCAGCCTATCTTATAGGCTATCTATCAATAATAGTTGTACACCCATGACTTAGCAGCTTGTTGAAACTGTTTAAAGTTTGCATAGCTGGTGGGAGGGGCTGGACCTGCATGCAACCACATTTCTACCTTCATAGCAACCAGCTCCCACTCATCTTTCTGTCCAATTTACTTTGTCTCCAACTTCACCAGTGCCAACATGGTTGCCCACAGCAGCTCAATGGAGAAGGAAATCACTACTATTCAGTACTATTCAGATCAGCAACAAAGGAGCTGAGGATCATGGCTAGTGACTCATCCGTCTTCCAGTAACCCTCAGCTTGCTGTAGTGTGATCAACTGAGTTAACAATTACACATAATTGTACTAATAGTTATGTGCATCATGTACCTTGAAGAAGCTCCCTTGCTCGTACAGTAGGAATTTGTAGAGCTCACACTTCACACTTTAATAGTTTCGGGTCACATCCCAGTTCCTTCTTCACTACAGCAGCCAGGTTCTCCAAGTGTGAGCTCCACTGAGGATTCGTGATAGTGAACTGCGAGGGGTCCAGCTCCCACGTGCTCCTCACAGTGGTGTCTACTATGGTCTCTTGTCCTCTACCGAATGGAGCCTGAGCACACGCAGCTATGATAGCCTTTGCTTGACAATCGCACACTGGGACACCCGGCCCACGTAGCCTTCCTCTCCATTGATCTTGAGAGCTGGTGCAGAAAACTGGAAAGGACCACCGCTGGCAAAGGAACCTGGTAAAGTCACAGAATTCAGTGTATCGACAATGGACCGAATGTTGCCTCTCACATCAGGTATTTTATCACTCTGTGCAGACGATATGATGTTATATTGCCAGATTAACTCCTGTGCTGACTTCGCTGCTCTTCAAAATGATGTTGATCGTTTGTGCGTCTGGACTAATGATAAATTTTTTAATTTAATTCAAAAAAATGCAAATTCATGATCATCTCCAGAAAGCGTTCTCCCACCTTGCCATCCTCTCCTATTGTTGTTGACAGCTCTCCCTTAGACAAAGTTGACTCATACAAATATCTGGGCGTTTGGATAACCTTGTCTCTGAGTTGGTCTTTGCAAATTGATGACATTTGTATGAAAGCTAGGCGGCAAATTGGTTTCCTTTACAGATCACTCTACAGTTATGCTGGTTGCGATACTTTCTTGACTCTCTACCTATCTCATGTTCGACCTCACCTTGAATATGCGGCAGTTGTATGGGACCCTCATCAGATAAATCTTATTAACAAGCTAGAAAGTGTTCAAAAATTTGCACTCAAGGCTGTTACAAAACAATGGAAGGCCAACTATGTTGATCTCCTTCGTGTATGCCAAGTTCCTTCTCTTGCGCAGAGGCGTCAGTACCTGAAGCTATAGCTAACCACTCTTTTCAAGATTAACAAAGGTCTTATCATTATGCCTGATGCACCTGTCCATGCAAGATTGCTGCCTAGAATCCTTAGAAATTCAAGTCAGTTACTGACCAGGCCCACAGCTCATTCTACTTCCTACGACTCCTCCTTTTTCCCATCTTCCATTGCCTTGTGGAACAATCTTCCTGTGGACATTCGGGAGAGTTCTACTCTTTTTTTCCTTTAAAAAAACTGTGGCTTATCTAATATATAACTTATAGGGTACTATTTATGATTAGCATTTTTGCTATTTTTATATGCATTAAAAAAAAAGAATGTACGGATAGTTCTCTGCGCGGAAAGGAGGCAGGGAGCTGGAGTCGCAGCTGTGCTGCCCACTGTCCATGTAGTTCATCAACTATTACGAACAGATGACAACACAGCCGGAGTACAGTGCTCTGCTCTCCAATACAAGGATGGGTATCCTTCTTACAGATGGATGCATGGGTTGGTGGTAGAAATATGAATTTATAATCATTCTAGCAATGTAATGGATATGACAGTGCCGGTAAAATAGAAACAGGATTTTTATTTCTGTTTTGAGAGTGAGCCCTAGCGCATGCACTCGCTTGCAAAGCAAGTACACTGTAATTGCACCACAAATAGGTACCCAACTGTGACAATGCATATTGAGCTATACATATTAAAAACAGCAGGTGTATAGTCCCTTTATGGATTGCGAATGACAATGGAATTCTTTTGTTACAAAAATATAATGGAACGTTTTAGTCATTTATTTGTTACTAGTCTATGTCCAAAACTAGTGAATGTCTGTTTTATCACTAACGAAATTAACATTCATATCCATTCGAGAAGTTTCAAGTGATATTCTTTTTGAGGAACTTTATGTAATTCACATACAACTACACTCAGGAACAAGTATTCAAAGGTTTGCTATAAATCTACTATTACGAATAATAGCAGCAACTAACTAAGTTTACTGTGATATGAACTAGAGTTCTACTGAAAATTCACTCACTAACTGAGCTAGTATTTTAGAGAATATCCATTTCCATGTGAGGATTAGAACAGGAACTTCTTGAGACCGTGGATCACATGTTCTCCGATCGTCTTGATGAATGAGAGGAAGTTCCTCAGGTTGATGTCGAGAGTAAATTGTTTTAATTTACGGAATATGCTGACCACTATCGAGGCTCTAAAGTGACCAGTTGCTGCTGCGCTCAGAGCTACATCAAAACTGACTTTTCTTATATCGAACACTCCTCCAAGACCAAAACTGGCAATAGCTGATAGTGCCTTTGTTCCAGCTTGATAGGTTCTCTTCACTCCTTCAAGAACAGCATTGACAATGTCAAGCGATCGTTTGCTGATCCTAACTATGTGCTCAGCTCCTCTAAGCACTACATTTGCTGCATTAAGAATGCCTCTACTTTTTCCCACTAAATAGCGAGCCCCTTTGAGACCTGCAAGAGCTGTTGCACGGAGTGCTTTGCAAGCAACATTTCGAGCAATGCACACAGGATTTGTGATTCTTTTGCAGCAACTTCTCCATGATGGTTTTCCAAACACACACTTTCTTCGGCCCCAAATGCTAACCCTTTTTATGCACTTCCAAGGTCCAGGACATCCAATGCATGCTAAAGATTGAAAAAAAGACTAAATAATGTAAGTTTAAATTATCAAATGAATGTCTTACTTGAACCACATTTCTTGATTGTACACAATCTTCGAACTTTTCCTTCCCAACTTCGTAGCTTATTCATGGCACGATCAAATGCTCCTTTTGCTTGGTTCACTCTGTGTTGAGCTGATCGCAGCTTTCCAATTGCTTTGTCGAAAACAACCTTTTTAGAGTTGACTTTACGCTTTGCATTATCAATTGCTCTTGTAGCAGCTCGAGAAGAACTTTGAAGACCTTTCTGGATCTTTCTACGGACAATAGCAAAGAAGTCATTTCTAAGGTGGCCACGAACACGGTATCTTGCTTGCTTGATGTTGCCATAGTTTGCAGTGATGTGAAGACTAGCCTGGAACAAGTAAAGAAACTTTCCTGCGATTCTGTACTCATATTGTGTGTCGGTTATCCTCAGCATAGCCTCTTGTTGAATACCAAGTACAGAGACAAACCCACTGGCATGAATATCTACCTTGGGCCGAGGGTGAGCAGTTATAAATACCTTGAGGAATGGTCCACGTGATCGATCTCTGCTGGAAGCATACATTTGAAGAAGCCCTCTAGCAATTTTCAAAGGGGAAAGAGCAATATTCATTCGAACACCTTTCGGCACACTAATAGTAACATCAGCATGTGCCACAAGACCAAGAATATTGATAGTGCCTTTGAGTCGATAACCAGCAGGAATACTGATGCCAAATTTTGGTAGTTCTTTGCCAATCGGAGAAAAAGAAGTGAGAAATCCATTTGGGAACCCACTGTCAGCCAGAGGACGCGGTAAACGGAATCTAATACAGAATGCTCGGAGGAGTGTTCCCATAGTTACTCTGTTCATTTTTGCATAGTAGAAATTGTTGTTAGGGCTTAGCTGGTCTACTCCAACATATCCTGATGCTATGATGGGACGTGTGACACAGGAAGGATTCCCTAGCCTTACTTCTCCTCCTATCTCCAATGCTCCCACTAGAGTAACTGTTGGTTGTATCGCAATGAGTAGGTGGAGATTACAGATACTGAGCCACTTGGCACCAAATGCTCTCTTCCAGCATCCTTGCATGTTACCCTCAAGAACCACTCCTCGTGAGCCAGATCTTAGTCCCGCTGACAAAGTTATTCCTATTTTGCTGAGATGAATTGCTCCTTCTATTCCAACTGAGGTTTCTCTTCCAACCATTACCTGTAGAGCTGCACGCTGTAGCATTACACCTGATCCTAGTCTGACATCAGATACACCAGCTGACAATGTGAAGGAACTGGCACTTGCTATTGTAGTTTGGAGTGAAAATTTTGCGTTTTGTCCAAGGACCCGTTGTGCAACTGCACAGAACTTGTCCCGAGCACAATTTGGTGGCCATTTTAAAGCGGCATGAATGGACACTCCTTTTACAATGTTGATATTTTTCAATTTGCTGCCATACAGATGGACCCCAGGTAGAGAGACAGGAGAGATTAATAGACTTGTTTCTAGCTCCTGGTTAAAAATGGCGATTCCACGAAGATTTTTGCTAGTCATCTTGTAGATGAGATTTGCAAAGCTTGTTTTTCCTAGCTGGAATCCTGCAATAAGTTTAGTTTGTCCACCTTGTCTAATGATGATAGCACTCAAGTGTACAGTCTTGTATCCACCAATGATTGGTGTGCCTGACAAGTGAAGCTGAAGATTTCTAGTTCCAAGAGGAAGGGCTAGTTCAGCATTGTGGATGCTGAATTGAAGAAATCGTTTGAGCCTCTTCTGGAATGCATGAGGCAAGACTGATGCTGAGAATTTGTGGATGAAATCTGAAATTGGAATAGTCTTGAAAGACGCTTTGAGAATGTACTTGTTTGTTGAAGGGTCTCTAGATATTGTGACAATGTAGCCTCCTTTGCCTATTTTAATCACTCCATCAACTTCAAAATATACCTTTCGTGGATGTTTGAGAATTGCATTGACTGTCAATGCTGGGTTAGTGATAGTGAGGTAGCCATTGAAATAGCTGAGAGTGCCTGGATATTGCGTGGTCACCATCAGTTCTTTAGAGCTCGTGTCAAGAGAGAAATAGTCAATCTGAAACCGAATAATGTCTCTTACTCCTGGAGGTAGTGGTAGAGAACGAATGTTGATGCCAGGAATGGTTGATATAAGAGATCCAATGGGAAGTCGGCCATTGTTAATTACGCCAAATGACAAAGATGACTTGTAGTAATGTATTTTCAATGGTACCTTTGTACCTCTGAGATTAAGGATGGTAAAAGCTTGCAGTCCTTTTGGAATAGTCACAGCTGTGTTCTGAAGGAGACCTCCCTTACAGAAGAAATTTGGTAGTAGAGAGCTGGTGATATAGTCAGAAGACACTGTCACACCAAGTCTTGGAATGGAGAGAGAGCCAAAGAATGGTACTCTTGAAATGTCTACTTGAGTCGTTTTTCTGATGATGTTTGAAAGTCTAATGGGACCAATGTCAGCAGCAAAGGCACCAGAGAACTTGCCAGCCTTGAGTGGTTTCTGGAAGATAGCATGGACTCTGTTCTTACCAATGGAGCCACTGACCACTACAGTAGCTAGTCCTCCTTTAATGAGCTCAAACTCTCCAGTAACTGCTATGTTAGTGAGAGAGACAGATGGTAGAGGGATTGGCACATATGTTCCTGTGAGACTGTCAAGTTCATTTTTGAGGTCAATGGTTAACTTGATCTTTGGAGCTCCTCTGAGCAAGAGCGTCATACTGTTGGTATTGTATCTAGCCAGTACATCAACCACAATGTTACCAATAGCCCACTGTCCAGTAAGACCAGCTATTACATTCCTGTCATCTTTACCATAGCTTATTCTGATGGAAAATACTGCATTTTTGACAGAAAGTATACTTGGAATGATAGTGAATTTGCGAGAGGGAGCTGTGTAGACATCGAGGTGTCCAGCTTTGCAGTCAGATATCATCTTTTGCAGCTTAAAATTGATGACAGATAGCAACTTTGTTTGTGGAATACCTAGCAGGTCAAGCAGTCTAAGTGTTTGGCCTTTATTAACATAGCCGGTGAGTTGTTTAGCTCCTTGTGTTTCTGCACATCCGAATGCTGTATAATTATTGTATTTTGAATAATTGTGGTTAAATTTAAATACTTTTTTTACCTATAGCACTGGAATCCATTTGGTCAGTTTCTGATTGGTCATCTAAGTAGTCTGACACTAATTCTGCACAAAAAGAATTGATGATATACTCTCTCACAGCTGTGATCGTACCTGATGAGTGTCTTCTGCAACCAGCACTAAAATATCTTTCACCAAGATCTAGTACATTCTTTCCTCCTTTTTCCTTCCTCTTTGAGCAGCCACGACTAAGTGACAACTTGTCCTGGCTGGCTAGTTGACGAATTTTTTGTTTCATTTTCTGACAGAATGATGACATTGCCACTGCCTTTTTCCCCGTTTTTTTTCTATTATACAAAAATAATTCGTACTAAAATTTCAGCTCAGCTATACATACCGTCACTTTATCTAGGGCCTTTGGAAATTTTGTCGATCCTCCAATCAAGATAGAATTAGTGATTTTGAAGTCAATTTTGGTTTTCTTCCGAATAAAAGCTTGAACTTGTTTAACAGTTCTCTTGCTAGATTTATATCTTCTGTGTTTCAATCCACTCTCAGTTGATCCCCATTCAGTCTTAGGCTATGTATGGTAAATGTGTTAAAGAAAATTAAAAAGATTTCTATCGAAATCAAAAGGATGTAGTGATGAAGAAATCTACTACTGGTCCACAATGTCAACCAACAAGGAACAAGCATGGAATGGTAACACGATTGACTTGCTAACAGACCATAGATCGCTACATCAGTGGCTGCTGTGGCTGACTATATAGCTAGTTCAGCTAGTTGCTGTTGACTGACACATGACGTGAATTCAGCTTGTGACAAAAACGTTGATCTTATGTACAGCCACTGATGTAGGGATCTATGGTCTGTTAGCAAGTCAATCGTGTTACCATTCCATGCTTGTTCCTTGTTGGTTGACATTGTGGACCAGTAGTAGATCTACATCCTTTTGAAATCTTTTTAATTTTCTTATTTGTGTCCTTTTTTCTTTTTCAGTGAAGTGCACTTCAATATCATGCTTGTACTGAGCTGTCTTTGTTTCCACCATTAGCTTACTTATACTGTTGTTGATGGCTTTTCTATTATTGATTGTCATCAGCTCGCCTACGCATACATCATAGATAGTACACATAACGGGATTGGTGACTCCAAATCACGTAATACAATTATGCGCGGCGCATCCGTGTTACAATATTTGGCCGCATGGTTGCAGCTGACAACGGCGAGGAATGGCTAGTCAGCTGTAAAAACAAGACTACATACAAGTGCTTGTAGAAGGTAGGCTGCATTACACAGTGTAAATTTACAGATTGAGAAGTGGTCTAACTAAGGATAGTTGTTTTATCTAACCAAACTGTTTTTATTATGCACAAATCTCTTGTTTGATCAACCTGGAATGTGCGTCTCTTCAGTGCAGAATTTTCTGTACCTATATACACGCACAAACATAAGCTTTCTACAACTGCATAGAAAAAAATGACAGAGAAGGAGTTGTTGTATGCCTTTAGTCACTTTTCTTCTTTGTGCTTGGAGTTTTTGTTAAAAATAAAGTGATCAATGTAGAAGAAATGATTAATTTAGTTGCAGATTTCCTGTACCTATTTTGGAGAAGCAAATAATTTTAGTCAATATATTTTTGAACCAAATACTAGTGATAGGTCTATATTATGCCCTTAAATGTCTTACGTAGCTCTGAAATAAATATCAGAGGGTTCACATGAAGATATAATTGTTGCTCTTTTAGACAATGGGAAGAATGCAGTTGAAAAGTACCAAAACTCACACTCAGCTGGCTGTTTCAATACTAACATCCAACCCTCACTCACAGCAGCCAACAACTCTCACTCACGGACTCACCGCACACAGCAGTAAACCAGAACCAACTGTGTATAATTCAACTTTGACCATGTTGTACTGAGTCAGCTAGCTCATTGGTACAGTACAGCATACAGATTAGACCAGCTGCTGGTGATTCTTTCAAATTTACTTTCTTATTATTCAACTTTATGCATAGAGTTGTATGTACTGTGTTGTGTAATAGCAAGAGTGATACTCAGTATACAGCAGTTCAGCAGTAGCAGTAGTCTCGGCAGTAGTAGCAGTTCTGCTGGGCCGTATGGACTTCTCGCTGGTGATGACCGCTTCAACAACAGACAGTAGAACTATATTAAAGAGATACAATTACAGCATGCAGTATCTTAGTATCATGTACCTTGCCGCCGAGTTTGTGTCTCTTTTATAATGTACACGAACAGGAACTGCATTTGAACTATCTGCCATAGCTATCCACTTAATATGCAGGCGCAAACGCGGCGCTGTAACGCGGATGTGCCGTAAAAACAGGGATAATTTACGGGAGTCACCAATCCCGTTATGTGTACTATCTATGCATACATGCAGTGCATACTAGCCACGCCCACACTTGTTTGTAGACACATTATGTGTTGTCTGTGATTGATACGGCGCGGCGATACTCAAGCTGGTCCTTGGTCACGTGCGCTAACCCGCAATCACAATAACGGCGTCTAGGATCACGATCGAGAAGTCGCAGAATTCATATCGCCGTTTCGCTAAAAACGAAGTTCGAAAGGCACCTGCCAGGAGAATTTCACGACTGTTCGTGGGTGTTTTGGTCTCGGCACTGCTCGCATAGAGGCGCTAGGAGCGCTGAAGAAAGAAAGAAAGAAAGAAAGAAAGAAAGAAAGAGAGAGAGAGAGAGAGAGAGAGAGAGAGAGAGAGAGGAGAGGGAGGGAGGGAGGGAGGGAGGGAGGGAGGAGGAGGGAGGGAGGGAGGGAGGGAGGAGGGAGGGAGGGAGGGAGGGAGGGAGGGAGGGAGGGAGGGAGGGAGGGAGGAAAGAAAGAAAGAAAGAAGAAGAAAACGAAGATGACGAAACTCTTTCACCGTTTCCAGGTTCGTCACTTTAGTAACAATTTCGAGCGATCTCCAAGCTACTGTAAGATGGGGCAACGCTAGAGAGCAGATCTAAGTGTCTTTGGACGTTTAAAGTTCATCACCAGGCGAAATATCAGCGTTTGAACGCTAATACATTGTATGTAGCCGCCATCTTGTTTTCTCGTTCATCCCTACATAGGGAGTCACTACCGTGCCTCCCTAATACTAATTCTGATTAGTTATAAAACAGAATGAAATGTACACTCTTACTGCAAGCTAAGTGATCAAAATCTTTTACACCTTGCAACAAGAGTATACATGTAGCTATAGCTATTAATCATGGAACAGCTACCCCCGATCGAGGTAGTAAAAAATCAACATAATTATAATTGACCTTAATAATAATCACTGCTTTAAGTTGACAGATAATTATGCAGTAGAATTAGGCTCACATTTTCCTTATTCTCATGTTTGGTATAGATATACTCAGCCTGTTGAATTCCATTTTCTTGCCAAATCAGAAGTTTATACCAAGCATTTGGCACAACAGTTTCATCAATCAATCTGTATAATGATAAGCGATGGAGTTCAGCTATAGAAGTTTGCACAAACGTTTTAGTTCCTGGTGTAGTTCCTGTAATTACATAAATAATAGTGCTTTTGCTTTCTGCTTTCTTTCTAGTGTAGTCCTCCCATAACCTCCAAGCAACTGAAAAGCACATACATAACAGTTAATAATTATATTATGAATAATGACTGTGCAGTAATTAACAACAACAAGAATGCATGTTTTATTGTTACTCACCTCGATTGTGTTTAGGATACTGAGGTGCCATGTTTGTTAATGGAAAAGTATTGGTTTGTGAAATTGCATCCACCATATCACCTGTAGTATAGTATATAGTTCATCAGTGCCAATGGGAAAATGCGTTGTGGGCACATCAAAAAAGCATCCTGTGCTAGTATTGATTGAGGTTGGAATACAAATAACTACAAATACAGTGGAATCAACAATATCCTCTGTCATCTGCTAGTATACATGATGGGGACTAGTACTACAAATAAAAAGTAAAAAAGATTTAATAACTAAAAAGTGTAGGGATAATTCGAGGTCATCCCTACATATCATTGCCTATCGGCTATGATAATAAGAACATTTTAACAAAATGCAAGAGATTTTGGGTTGGTTCATGTATTGAAAAGTATGGAAACAAGATTGTGAAAAGTAAACAAGATTTGAAACTAGAGTTCTAATGAACACATACCCGTGCGCTGAGCTAGGAGCCTACTCGAGGCTAGCATTACCGCAACACGCACGTTACAGCTAGCCCATAGACAGCTCCAGAAAAATAGATGATAGCATACATGCACTAACAGTTGATTGGCACATCACAGAAGGCCTCAAGAAAGACTGATACCGTAGCTATAGCTAGGCCTCAAGAAGTTTAATGTCTCTGGCGCACGGTACATGTGAGACTGAGTGAAGACATCGACATGGATAGGAGGTTGGGTGACACACCCACAATACCGGAAAGTGCTCTTACGAGGACACGTAGCTTTAGAAAGCCATGGATTAGCCGCTCGAGCAAGGCTTGACAGCACAGAATACGTCTTCATAGGACTATAAATTTAGTGAAGAAGCTGCAGAGAGTGCTTTCGTGGAAATTTTCGAGTGGTAAGAAAAGACGCAAACAGGCGTGTTTTTTGACGACACACACACACACACACACACACACACACACACACACACACACACACACACATGGACACGAACGCATAACCCTCGCGCATACTGCGCACGGGTAAATAAAAAGGATTGTAACAATAGCAGTGTGGAGATTTTCAAGTGGTAAGACGCAAACAGGCGTGTTTTTTGACGACACACACACATATAGACGGACACGAACGCATAACCCTCGCGCATACTGCGCACGGGTAATAAAAAGGATTGTAACAATAGCAGTGTAATGCTACCTCCCTACAGGAGCATATCGAGCTGGCGAGGGAGCATGCAACTCCGTACTACTTAGTGTATACGGCGAAATCCAAACATGGCTGTCAAGTTTTGAAAATAGCGATTCCTTTTATCCTTATATAGAATAAACTTATGTTCAGCCCAGCCATATTGACCGTATAAGGACTGCATGACCGTATAAGGAGTGACTAAAAATAGAATGGGCAGCCATGTTTGGATTTCGCCGTATACAGAGCTGCATGCTCCCTTGCGCATGTCGTCTCGATGGGCTCCTGCTCCCTATTAAATTAACCACAACTATCGAAAGCAGTTAATTTAGGGAGGTAGCATTACACTGCTATTGTTACAATCCTTTTTATTTCAAATCTTGTTTACTTTTCACAATCTTGTTTCCATACTTTTTCGATACATGTACCAACCCTAAATCTCTTGCATTTTGTTAAATTTTTCTATTACTTGTTTCTTTTCTTTTTTATTAATTTTATTAATGACTTAGTTGGCACTTATGGTAATACAGTGTAAAGAGAACTGATTCCAGTGACTGCGTGTGGCACCGTGCATGGCTGTACTGAAACATCTGTGCGTAGAAGATATGAGCGTGCCGTAATTTTGCCTCCTGACGAGACATAATTTATTGCTTTTGTTGTACCAACACGTTTTCTTGACAGACTTAGTGGACTCATTGCAAGCGCTTACCCATCAGCATGAACACCAGGTGATTAAAATACCGTGAGATATTACGAAAGAAGAGAAATACGTGATTAACTCGCTTTCAGTCTGGTGTATCCGCCATCTTGTTTTCGTGCCAACCCTAAATGTGCCATGACTACAGTGTGGCATAATAATTATACGAGCTTGGATAATTGTACGAAAGAGGGTACGCATGCAGTATTCGATATGAAGTACAGCTATATAGTTGTATGTGAAATACCTGATGGTGTTAAATGTCCTCTATCACACTTAGATCTTTTGTATGCTTTACAAGTGGTTGTTTCTGTTTTATTCAGCCGAAGGTCCTTTCTGAAAAATTCATTTTCTGATCTCTTTAGCTTCTTTTTTTTCTGTATTTATTATAATTATGAGATTCATAAAAGATTGATGAGTTGTTACTCACTATAGATTTCAGTATCTTTCCATCCAGTCTCTGAGCAGTAAAAATTGGAGTCTTCAGCTTTTTACTGAACCGATTAATAAAACCCTTTTGTAGAAGCATTTCAATATTTCCAGCTTTTTCTGCTTTGGTGTCATCAAATTTAAATGGCATGTGATAGTCTTGTAGTGCTTTTCGATCTAAAATGTTGGATAGTGCATTGAAATAATAACTTTTTGTGCACCTCTTACCACTTGGCTTCAATGTTTTATATTTTTTGAGGATGTCATTAGCTTCTCTTTTCGCTGCTTTCTATATTTTTAAAAGCATTATAAAAAATTATATAAAATTTTTGCATAATCAGTTACTTACCGTTATTCTTTTTGCTGGCACTTTCTTAACTACTTTGCCATACTCCCAAACATAGTCCTCAAAGGTTATGGCTTCACCTTCTATAGCTTGATCACACACTTCTTCACCAACATCATTAGTAGCAGTTACTGTAGCTATTGGTTGCAGTGACTGCAGCAGCAGGCACCCCACCACTAGTAGTGGTAGTAGACGAAGCAACTTGGTCATAGCAGTATGAACCTGATGGTTGACTGCAACTGATGATGAGACTGACTTCTCGATACTTATATACTCTCATAAGTATGCATTCCATCCACGTGTGTTCTTTACTAACTATTCTGCATACATGCTCAACATGTTATTTCAAACAATCATAGTGCATGCATTTTTGTGGTGGAATTTTAGTCAAATGACGTTGCGTAGTTTTGTATGCAATTGGGGTTATTGGACTACAGAGTGTTTGTTATGAAGAACTATTGAGTACTGGCTTCTGTGTGTATGTAGCTTGCTATAGCTTGCATTATCTATCACTAATTAAGACTTAACTGCACTCATCCTGGCTGTATGTAATGTGTATCTTACATCGTTCTGTAACTATCCTAGATTTGAGGCCTGAGCCATATTGTCTTAATAATGCCCTAAAGTGTATGACTCGAAATGATATTTTATCTATCATTCTCAGTGACTTGATCGATAAAGTATGCAATCTGAGTCATGGTAAATGCAATAATGTCTAGTTTCAACATGCAAGTCTGTTTATGTAAGTGACCTAGAATCATTGTGATCATTTTAAAGCATAGAAATGACTCATCTATTAAAAACTATGACAATGGATACAACTGCAATCTAACCATTCCTATATTAGTTTTAGCAACATGAAAATGACGTTCTTTTTGATGATACACCCTAAATACACTGAGAGAGAAGCATCATAGTATTATGTTGCACCCGTCATGCACACTCCATGGTCTAACTGGTGAGACTGTATTTTTATCTATTTCTGAACATTCTCGATCAAGGTTTTACAGCACACCATTCATTTCGAGAGTAGATCAGAGACATGGCCGTACCCCAGTAGAAAATCCACTAATCAAAGACCAAATTAGCCATAAATGTTTGTCGCACTGTTAGAGTTTTTCTTTACACAATTATTATAATAAAATTTGTACAGCAGTCACTTTAGCTTATTATTATAGTAGGACAACAGAATGGTAAGTTTATAATGTGCTACTGTCCGGTTTATAGTTCGCTATACTGTTCAAACTATAGTGTGGGTTTCTTCAAAGCCTAAAAGCTTTAACTGTCTTGGACAGTCTTATTCATTAGCATTAAGTTGCTATTTGTTCTGTTCCTTGCTTTGCTAAATTCTATTAGAAAAAAAACAAAAAAACATGTTCACTGTAAATGCAAAATTATGGTGTACTTCACATGCTGCACAAAATGAATAAAGGATTAAAATTACTATGTATTACAACACATATCGTCATTCAAAACTTTTGCTATCAGTAGCTAACTAAGTGCCATAAGCAACATGTTTTTATGCTTTTACAGCAGGAAAATAAGGTGTGTGTATATAAATCAACATCTTCCTGTTAGTATATTCCACTCATCCACGCATGCAAAAAATGTTCACAGTTGCAACAAGCATCCTTGTCTACAGAAAACACCCTTGGTTGTTACGTTCCCAGCAAGAAAATAAAATACTAACAAACCAAAAACAATGCCTGTTAGCAGCCAGGGCACTCGGAGTTAAAAAACTAGCACTATGCCTGTTCAAATTGCTAAACCAGCCAAAAGAGCTTGTAAGAGTGGTTTTCCTAACAAGCGACGTCACACTACTGCTAGTATAAAGCAATACCAGATACGTGATTGTCATTGATTAGTGTAACCGGCTAAAGTATAACACGATTATATTGATTTGCTTGTCTACAGTAGTCAATAGTGGTAAACACTGCGGTTGAGTTATTTTGATGCTCAATTGGTATCAATCTAAGTTGCTGGGAACAATTTGTTGTTCACTAGAGAATGTGAATTGTTCTAATCAGATACTGCTATCATAAAGATGTCATAAAGATCTTCTATCATAAAGATGTCATTGTAAAATCTTTAGCATTTCTCAGTAACAGCGTTACAATAATTATTATGTCTTGATACTATGTTAGTGTAAATATCACTGTACCACTGGCTCAAGCACTCCACTACATTCCTGTATCTCAGCTATTATAATATATCAAGTACATTAATAGGGTTTAGGGTTTAAGTAAGAGTATGCAACTGTCAATATACCCCGTTGGACAGCGTTGGACATTTTCTACGGCACTAGTTTATACAGCAGAAACCATTAATTCACAACAGCAGTAATCGCTGTGTATAGGTAAACTTGTGACATAGAAAATGTCCAACTCCGTCCGGCAAGGCCCCCCGGGTAGATTGAAGGCTGCATACTCTTAAATAATGTACTCTTGACTATACTATAGCTGGACGGTACAACAACAGAGTAACAAAAATTATAATACAACGATAATTTTTACTGCAGTAGTATACATATAATTATACTACAATCTTTTTAAAGATAACTGATATTGCTATGCATGGGCTGGTGGTCGAGATAATAAATTATAATAAAATTAATTATTAATTTTTGACAACGTAATTGATATGACGGTGCAAGTAAAAATAGAGAGACAGAGTTTTTTCTTTTGTTAAAATATATTTCTGCTTTGAGGAATTGTCCACCGCTGACAAAGGAACAAGGCCTGTCCACCGAGTTCAACGTTGTTACTAAAGATCTGATGTACGGGTATCGGCTCTCAGCATCTGTGCTCTTAGTTGGTCGAAACATTCTGGTACAAAAGAGTCGAGAAGTACAGCTGTTTGAGGCGCACGTGGTATAGTTATCCAAAATCCGGAGCTGCTCATCAAGACAATAAAACAGTTTTCCAACAACTATATGAATCACGATAATTTATGAATCATTATTATTATTATAATTTCTTCGACATCATTGCATCAAAAATTGCATTTAAATACTATTGTTTCACACGGGTTTCACAACAAACCGCAAAAATAGCAATACCGCACTGAGAATCAATCGCAGTAAGACTAGTCTGGTTATTATAACTGATCAATTAATGCTTTTTGTTGTGTTTACCAATTATTTTCTAAGCACAGTTCATCAGACTCGTCACACGACTATCGACAGAACCACAGTTAATAACTACTATAGAGATTTCTCAATAGTAAACATAGGCCGATGTTTATGCTTGCAATAATAAATGAAGAAAAAGTAAAATCCCAGTGTCTAAAGAGTTCATACAAATTTTCAAAATTCTGTTTAAATATGGAGTTAAGCACACGCCTTGGCAGCCAATTTAAAACTGTCCAGTGAAGATTGTGGTGGGAGGGGCTGGGCCTGCAGCCACATCTCAGCCTTCATGGCAACCAGCTCCCACTCATCTTTCTGTCCCGCATACTTTGTCTCCAACTTCACCAGAGCCAGCATGGTCGCCCACAGCAGCTCAACAGAGGAGGAGCACTCCACAGGACACTTGGTCTTCAGATCATCAACAGAGGAGCCGAGGATCATGGCTAGTGGCTCGTCCATCTTCCAGTAACCCTCAGCTTGCTGTAGTGTGATCAACTGAGTCAATGGAGATGAGGATGAAACACTATTAGCCGGAGCAGATGGAGGAGGAGCTGAACTGAAGGCACCACCACCACCACCAGGAGCAGCAGACAAGCTCAACATTGAACGAGGAGGAGCACTGTCCATAGCCATACTCATCTTTAATGGAGCAGCACTACGTGCATGCATGGCTCTACCACCTGTTAGAAATTAATATAAAAATTAGTTAACTTGTACACCACATTCATATTACCTTTTTTCTTTTTCATTAATGGTCCAGATGAACTATAATTACGAATTGCAGCAGAACAGCGTACAACAGATGCTCCATACATCATAGAATGACTAGCAATAGAGGAGGACAAGTCCCAGGTCTGTAGTGCTCCTTCAATGGGTTTCTGCTGGTTCTCATCAATGGCAATGTAAGCAGTGTGAGCTGATACCACATTGCTCTCTATACTCAGACTAATGATCTCCTTTTTCCTCTTGTCTCCCTCTTCTCCCCACTCTCTCAGTAGCTGCTTGGCTGCGAGATGATGTACAATAGGTATACTAGAACCACTGCCATCTGCTACACTGAGATTGAACCTGACACAGTATTCCATCTTCTTGCCGAGCAAAGTGCCTTTTAACTTAGCCACACCTTCTCTACTAACAGCCACATCTGGTTTGCTCTTTCTCAGCACAGCATAGAGGACCAGTTTCTCATTGTTGAAGACAGCAGGTATCTCTTGGGGAGCATGCTGGGCAGTGAGACCACTAGGTAGCTGATAGCTCACAGTGACATCAGTCATGGCTGGCTGAAGAGACTTCTTGAGACTACGAATCACCTATTGACAAACGATACAAACACATGACTTGTACTTTAAATTTTTTAAAAGCCTGTTAACCACATCATGAGAAGAACAGACAGACTACATGTGAGTAGTGCCAATGATGTACAAGTACACACCTTTGGTTGCATTCTCTCTCCTTCTTTCACAAACTCAGCACTACCTCTCCCAGCTGTAGCCAGACCATTGACCAGTGCAGTAGAGGCACCAGAACCAATACCAAAAGTGAATACTCTGTGGTACAACATCAAAGATAGATAATCATATCAAGAACAAGTTATTATCACTTATAAGGTAGGTGTTATGGCTATGAAAACAATTACATAGAGTCCATAGTTCATGTCTCACCTTGCACTGGAATTCCTCTTGACAAGGTTGATGCACTCCTGTGTGTTGCTTACAGATCCATCAGTGAGTACCATCACCTGGCGAGGGAGACCGGAGAGAACCTTTTGCTTGAAGATAAATTCAAGCGGAGGTTTAAGTTCTGTACCACCAAGATCAGCTTGCATTGATTGAGCATGGCTGACGGCTACGTCTAGGTTAGCTTGGTCATATGGTACACTGCTTTCAAAGAGCGGTGAGTATCGTGAGCCGAACCCGATAATGTTAAAGTAACAACCTGGTGGAATGCTCTTTAGGAAGAGGATTAGAGTGTCTCGAGCGCTGTTGATGTATGCTCCACGCATGCTGCCACTACGATCGACAAGGAATATATACTCACACGCTGACTGAGCGACTTCGAACTTTGGGAAGAAGTCCACCATTACTGCTGTGCTTGCCATTAGTGAGTTAGAGCCCTCGACTCCTCCCTCCACTACAGCCCATGGCTGGTGAGGATCCTTGTATGTCACCAGCACTACCAGGTCTGTGTCTAGTGGGCCGGCACTAGTCACCTCGATACCTCGCTCTTTCTCCTTCACCTCAACATTGTGTGTCGGTGAGGTCACTGAGCTGACTCTCTCTTTCTCCTTTACTATCAACTGGAACTGATTGACAGCTGGTGCACTGCTCTGCTTCACCTGTAGACTGGGTGCTGAGGAGCTGACTGGTTCCAGAGGATCAGAGGAACCTGCTGGAGTGTAGCGCTGCTTCAGTACGGATGGAAGAGAGAACCTCACCGCCTCACTACCTGCTTCAAGTGGCAGCTCTGACACCATTTTCAACCGCAGTTCTGCGTCTGCCTGAGGAGGAAGATTGCCCAGTGCTAGGCTAAAGATGTCTCCTGACTTCTCTTCTCCAAGAGCAGCAGTCATCCCGCTTGCCAACGCGTCGTCGTACATTTCCTTGGCCTCTTCTTTCTCCTTAACCTCAGCACGGATGCGTCGGCCATCAATGACAGCTTCCAGTCCCACTACTGCCCATGACTCGTCCACAGGGAAACGAAACAGCACCTCTAGAGGGTCAGAGGTGTCGTTTTTATAGCTGAACGTGGACAGCAGCCCCACCAAGCTGCCCTTAAGCTGAGCAGAGACTGACACGTTCTTCAGAGGCACGACCACCTCCTCTTTATTCTTCACCAGCAGACCGTAGCGACATAGATGGTAGCGACGTTTTGCTTGAGCCATAGCTAGTTCGTGACGGGGAGGGGCAGCGGCCAGACTAGTTCGTGACTCTGATACCACCTCTGATTACAGCTAAGGAATGCGATAATTAAAGTGGGAGTGACCGAAGATGTAGTGAATACATTTAAGGCTGAAATGCAAATCTTATCTCTTATTATCCAGCTCTTATCGCTGATTCATTAAAAATTTAAAGCAGCCTATCTTATAGGCTATCTATCAATGATAGTTATACACCCATAGCAGCTTGTTACGTTGAAACTGTTTAAAGTTTGCATAGCTGGTGGGAGGGGCTGGGCCTGCATGCAACCACATTTCTGCCTTCATAGTAACCAGCTCCCACTCATCTTTCTGTCCAATTTACTTTGTCTCCAACTTCACCAGTGCCAACATGGCTGCCCACAGCAGCTCAATGGAGAAGGAAATCACTACTATTCAGTACTATTCAGATCAGCAACAAAGGAGCTGAGGATCATGGCTAGTGACTCATCCGTCTTCCGTAACCCTCAGCTTGCTGTAGTGTGATCAGCTGAGTTAACAACTACTAAGCTAGCAGATGGTGAAGGACCTGCTGATAAACAACTGAGACCAAGACTCGTACTCATTGATAGAGCAGACAAGAGACCACCAGGAGGTGGAGGAGGGGAGGAGTGTCTGAATCTTGAAGAAGTAACACTGTCCATATCATATAAACTACTGCTATTAAAGGGAGGAGGAGCAGATGAGTCAAACAAAGATCCTCCATGACCATAACCAAGAGAGTAGCAGCTAGGAGCACCGCCAATATCATGTCGGATTGAAACATACTACTCCCTCTAGGTGGAGAAAGAGCAGAGAACCTGAATGGTGAACAAGTATTGCCTAAACTCATGACCAATGGCAGAGCAGGCGAAGTAAAGAAATCATGCACCACTACCATAACCAGGAAGAGTAGGAGGACCATAGCCTACTGCTGAAGGAGGAGGAAGAGGATGACTTAATGCACCACCAATACTTCCTAATGATGAAAAGACAAATTAGTTAGAGAGGTTTAGGGTGTAATACGGAAGCCCAGAGCAAACATTCCATTTTCCACTTCCAGTTTCCATTTTCAAGGCAAAACCTAATAGTATCATGCATTAAAATTAATTTCTTCGGCCGCATTGTGTCAAAAATATAGCTTTTAAAAATTATTGTTAAACACATTCAAAATTGTATATAGATCAAGCACTGACACAATAAGCAGAATCGATACAAAAACAAACTAATTTAACACTATACACTGAGAACTGAGAACATTATACGACTATAGCCGGCTAAAAGATCAGTAAATGCTGAATGTGAGCATTGAAGAGGTACATGCATGTTTAATAATAGTAAAGCTATACAGTTCATAGTTGAGTTGAATAAATACCTACTACAAAGATTATAGTACGAAAAGGAGTACTCGAGAGACAGATGAACATGTGTTCGAGAGGCACCTGCAGTGCATGAGTTAGAGTTCTGTCTCATGTTTGACTGTGCACGAGTCATCTTCAAGCTTCTGACGCTTTACTTGTGGTTTCTCTTTGTCGAGGAGAGGACGAATACGATCTAACAACGCTAGGATGGCTTGATGTGCCTTGAAGTTGACGTCTTTCTTGGTGACTACTAGAGTGTGAGGTGAAGCGTGACGTTCGGTAGTACATTTAGCATCACTACGGCTATTCCACAGCTGCTGCTCAAGATGATTACGATTGGACTGCTTCATACGAAAACGAGCGACACTCTTCTGAGGGTCCTTCAAGAATGCTGCCAACACAGCACAAAGCTCGCACTGACAATTGAGATTAGCCTTCAGAGACCAAGTTGGTGCCTGTTGGGTTTCACATTCTAAAGCAGAGACACACTGAGATATAAGAGAGGTGAGAGCAGTACTGCTGTTTTCCTTCATGGTCTGGTGTAGCTCTATGGCAGCTGGCACTAATGTCTTATGCAATGAATAACGATTCGGTTGCCTGAAGAAACTTGGTATTACAACTCCCAACTGGTCTTCACATTGTAAGGCACACAGAGTCGTGAATAGTTCACAGATAAATTCCTTTGAACGGACACCTTGAGCAGTCAGGCAGACCAGACTTTGAGGGTTAATGTGATCAATGTCTTGTTCATTAGTTAAAGCACGGCAAACAACATCAACCATTTTCTGGCATACTTTCAATCGTTGAGACAACAAGGAATCTGTAGCTAATGAAGAAAGGAAGCTGCAACCAATGCTAATCTCTTTGGCAACGGCACTTTCAACAAGGGCCACTAGTGCTTCTTCAAGCTGCTCCCACCCAAAAGCAGTGCCAAATTCCCCAATAGCCTCACAAAATGGTTTAGCTTTATACTGCAATAAATGTAAGCGGTGAACAGCAATACCTTTAAACATTTCAAACACTAGAAATAATGCCTTAAGCTGTTTTAGACACGACAATAAAACGAAAAGCTTTTGATCATTTGGCCAAAAGTACGAGTTCTTACTGAAACCCACTATCTCCTTTGCCAGATTCTCGCACTCTCCTTGCTGTTGTTGGCTATCACAGAGCTTTGAATTCAAATTATCTATTGCCTTTTCCACACCAGTCACCAGTATAGTATGCCTTCTCGGCCAAATAAATAAAGCAGCTTGATGGTAGGTCTTCTCTAATGTTGTTCCTTCATTACCAGTTGGCTCATAATATTCCCTAGCTGGTTCCATTGATTCAAATATATCTTTATTCGCTATAACATCATTGAAACGCTCAACGCCATCAAGAAACTCACCAGTAGGTGAAACTAATTTGTCAACGTTAAACTCTTCTTCAATGCCTTGTATAGAAAAACTTGAACGAGAACGCCCATAAGAATCCCCATACGCATGCCATTCAAACGTCAAAATTCCAAGATAAAGGCAAAAATCGCTTTGCTTCTGTGCTTCCAGAAATACCTCGCCTTTGGCCCTGTCGCCGTTCTTCAGTAACCCAAACGAAAGACTAGCCTCGCAATAGCTGTGATTCAAAACGTACACCATAAATGGCAAACCATTATCATCCCGTTCCCACTTCCTCATGTCTTCTACCACTTCAGCAACGGCCTCGCAATTATCAATAGGTACTGGGCAGGTGCCATTTCCCGAGTAGACTAGATTATAAACTAGACACAATCTGTATCCTCTGGTCACCTCACACAGCTCGTGCTCACAATCAGCATAAAAAGCAGCGTAGTGAAATTTCGAGATACCTTGTAGACCAGAATAGTCGAATATTTGTTCTTCTTTATGATGTCGAACACGAAGCTCACCACCATCATAGTCGGACGGAAGCTGTATCACTAGAGTACCGAACATTTTGTCCACCTTCTCTGTATCACGATGAGGCTGTAATAGAGATAGAGAAACAATGATAAGCTAAGTTGATAGTGAGATGCCAGGGGGGTCACGTGAAACACGAGTGCGCAAGGCGGTGCTAATGCAAACATAATGGGATTAGTGACTGTGTTTTTGTTAGCGATTTCACGATTGTACAAAAGTGTGCCCATGAGTTAAGCGTGTATTATTGTAGTTCAGGCATATATCTATAGAGATTCACCGAGATGCTCTAGCCAGTGTTTTGCTCAAGTTTTCTTGCTATAAAAACGTGCTAAAGTTAGCCAATTTCAAGCAACTTTGGAGGCCTAGCTGGTGTACTATCTGCCATTACCACACTTTAGCATGAGGAAAGCCAGGTATTGAATGAGGCAAGCGAAAACCCATGAATGGTATTGTGAAGCTGTTTGCATCTGCGATTGGTCGGCATACTTGACAAAGCAACTGCACAACCTCGTGTCTTAAGGCAGCCATGCCGGTTACCATGACACAAAATACCTTCCACCAACCTATCTATGATGGCTCAGTAATTTTTAATTTCCACGGCACACATACATGTGCTTAAGCTATGAGAAATAAGTCAATATAACACTATGTACTACTAGCTGGGGTTGTCATCATATCAGTGGTTACAATAATTATGCAATGGGATTTTTGCCGAGGGGGTAACTTTGCATCGTAGCACCAACCAGTTAGGCAGTATGCTGGTCCTTTTGAAGCATTTTAGTCTGTTTCGTACGTGAAAATGTCCAACTTCCAATCTTGGTTATGTAGTCTAGATAATCTACGACTTGGGACATGCAGGGGCTATAATCTTACGATAACGTACATGTAAATGATTCAGACACTACATGAATTTTCTGTCACTTTAACACACCGTGATGGTGCCTCCCAGAACGAGAGCAGACTTTATTTGACAGATGATCAAGTTGCTATTGTACATGTACAGTCGGAACATATCGTACCTTGAAGAAGCTCCCTTGCTCATAGAGCAGGAATTTGTAGAGATCACACTTCACTTTCAACTTCGGGTCACATCCCAGTTCCTTCTTCACTACAGCAGCCAGGTTCTTCAAGCGTGAGCTCCACTGAGGGTCCGCGATAGTGAATTGAGAAGGGTTCAACTCCCACGTGTTCCTCACAGAGCGATCTACAACGGTTTCCGGTCCTTTACCAAACGGAGCTTGGGTACACACAGACATGATAGCCTTTGCTTGAAACTCGCACACTGGGAGACCCACGTAGCCTTCCACTCCATTGATCTTGAGAGCTGGGAGAGGAAACTGGAATTGTCCACCGCTGGCAAAGGAACCAGGCCTATCCAAGGAATTCAATGTTTTGACGATAGATCGAATGTACGGGTGGTGGCTTTCAGAATCCTGATCTTTGGTAGGACGATGCATTCTCGAGGATCGAACTTTGATACTACCGACAGCTGCATAGGACGAACACGTGAAAATTGGGCGTGGCTGCTGTCTGGTGCACGTGGGCGGGCTGAAACATGTACATGAGCCCCAATAATGCACAAAGCTGGAGGCATGTGTGTTGGTTCAAAATTTAGGTCATACACAAGCTAACCCAATGCATGCAGACTCAGAATATCGAAATTATAACTTGAGCATTGAAACTCGAGGAGAAAAAAATGATGAACATAATATAAAATTGGAAAAGGTACAAAATTATTAATACATTAGCAATGAGTCAAGAGCGACAGGATCTACCTAAAGGTACTTGTGGGAACATTGCAGCTGGTTCATAGTTCTAGTTCAAGTCATCGAGTTTCTGGCGTTTCTCAGCAGGTGGTTCAGTCTCTTGTTCGGCAAGGAGAAGACGCACACGATCCAACAGACCTAGCCTGAATTGATGATTTCTCAACCTTTTGTCATAGAGAATTTGGTCTTTTGTCACAACAAGCGTGTATACTCGACCACGACGACCTGATCGCTCAGTTGCACAACTGACGTTTCGACAATTTTTAAGCTGCTGTTCAAGATGGGCGCGATTAGATAGCTTTGTACAATATTGAGAAACGCTCTTTCCAGGGTCCTTCAAAAATATTTTAAGCTCACCACATAACTCACAACTGCATTCACAAGTGAGAGTAGCTCTCAGAGACCATGTTGGTGCCTCTCGTGTCCGGTTTTCAAGTGTGGTGACGCAATGTGATACTAAGAAGCAAAAAGGAGCATAGCCTACATTGCCGTCATACGCCATAGGGTTGTATAACTCCAAAGCAGCTGATACTAATGTGCTATGCAGTGGATAGCGCTTCGGTTGTCTGACGAAACTTTGCAATGCAACCATTAACTGGTCTCCACACTTTAAGTCATAAAAAGTCAAGAATAGCAAAAAAAACAAAATTCTTTGAACGCTTAGTACCACGTTGGTCACAACAGCAAATGTCCTGTTCATCATCCAAGGCACGACAAATAACGTCAACCAATTTCTGACATACTGAGAGTTGTTCGGATGAAATGCAATCTATATCAGTTGATACAAAATCAAGGAAACGACAAATAATCTCGATCTCTCTGATAACAGCACTCTCAAAGAAAAGGACAAGTGTCTCCTCAAGTTGCTTCCAACCAAAAGCATTTATCAATTCCATAACTGCCTCTTTAAATTTTGGACACTGTAATAAGCCGAGCAGGTTCACAGCAAGGGCTTCAAAAAACTGACTTAGAAGCACTCTTACTTTAAGCTGTTTCAGGCATGACAGTAAAATTATAACATTTTCACTTGTCGGATGAAAATGTGAATTCTTACTCACAGCAACTATCTCCTTAGCCAGCTTCTCGCAGTCTTCTTGTTGCTGGGCATCAGACTCATCGCAAAGCTTGGAACATGCTGCACTCAAACTACCAATAGACTTTTCAATACCAGTCACGAACACACCATGCTTAGCAGGCCACATAAATAATGCGGCTGCAAAAAACGTTCGATCTAGAGTTGCAAATCTCCTATCGCCTGTGTAAGTGTCAAAGTCATCTTCACCAGGACCGCTATCAAATATACCTTGTATTACAACTGCACGAGTAAACTCAATATCCGTGATAGTCTTGCCGGTATACGAAACTAACTCATCTACGGTCAGAGTCTCCTTTTCAATGTCCTCTATAGACATGTCTAAATGACTACATCCAATGGCAACTGAGCAAAGTTGATAGACTCGAATAAGACCAAGAAAGAGACAGAATTCGCTTTGTTTCTCTGCCTCTAACAGAACCTCGGCTTTTGCTCTGTCACCATTCTTTAGATGCCGAAATGAAAGATTTGTTCGACAGTAATCGTCATGAAGCACATAAGCCATAAACGGTAGACCATCTTCATCTTGCTCCCATTCTCGCATTCCAGCTACCACTTTAGCAACGACTTCACTATTATCAATAGGGACAGGACAAGCACCATCTCCAGAGTATACTAGATTATAAACTAGACACAATCTGTATCCTCTGGTCACCTCACACAGCTCGTGCTCACAATCAGCATAAAAAGCAGCATAGTTGCAATCAGTGACTCCCTTCGGACCAGAATAATCGAATATTTGTTCTTCATTGCGATGTCGAACACGAAGCTCACCACCATCATAGTCAGACGGAAGCTGTATCACTAGAGTACCGAACATTTTGTCCACCTTCTCTGTATCACGATGAGGCTGTAATAGAGAATATGAAAACAATTAAAGCTAGCACTGGTGATGATAATAGCAATTAAATTTATTATGCTAGTGTGTGCTCTAATCCCCACAAGACATTCCTCTATATGCATAATCAAAGACAATCATTCATGTGGAAAGCACACAACCATTCATGTGGAAAGCACAGTGTTCCTTTTTGAGAAGCAACCAGTTTATTTTGGGTGAGGGCCAATGAAACTTTCAGTTGTGTAAGTTATGGTGCTGTTCTAGTGTAGACCTTGACTCTGACTCTACAATAGACTGCCAAACAGCAGCTGCTACTTAGCAGTAGCACCAATTGTCTGTGAGGGATATTGTGTGCATAGTGTAATCACACCCAGTAGACCAGTGTTAGTTTTAGTTTAGAGGAGGTTGGCCACGCGTCATCGATCATCATTTCTACGTATGCAATGCGTAGGCCGAGTTCATGTGACCGCACAGGCCGGACGTAATTCCAACATGAATAACTTAAATTAATAGACTTTTTCGAACCTTTTGGAACCTCATGAATTTATTCATATTAGATGAATTTGCTGATTTGCAACTAGTTGGAGGCGCAGGACAGAGCGAAACTGTTTGCAAGCGTTCAAGAAGTTGTTAACCGACCAAAAGAAGGTCGTATTTCAGGAGGCTTGGCTCGGCTTGGCCGTTTTGGTTGCCACACTGTGAAACATTGGGAAGAAGCAGAAGATGGTCTACGGTGACCATGAGCGCCGAAGGAACGCTGTGAGCATTTGAAACAGCATTGGAGCTTGCCAACATTATTGTAGGACCGCTTATAACAGTCGTACAGCATATTGAGCACAGCCTACCGCCAGTCAAGGCTACAGCATTCAACCACTGCTAGCAGCAGTTCTACATCACTCGTGGACAGCCTCGTGTACATTTGGTCTCCATTGGCACAGCACTGACTGTAGCTGGACTGCCAGCAGCTCTGCTGCAGCATCGGTGGGCGGGGCTCTTTGCTATTTCAATGTCATGTGATCGTGCGTGTAATCGTGCGTGTAATTATGACGCGTGGCCAACCTCCTCTGGTTTTAGTTTACATAATAGATTACACAACCAATTCTCTAGAGCATTTGCTACTAACCAGCAATAATGTGAATGCACTTGCACCATTGGTCAAAAGCTCAGTTCTAATTTTTTGCAGTCATGAACTAGTTTTGATATCAACTCTAGGTACTGCATGTGTAGCAGCTCATAATGGTGAAATCTCTCTAAACGTAAGCGTCTGTGTAGAGGGGTGTCTGCTAAGAGGGTTTCTATACACTATGCTCATTTGTAACAACACATAGACACATGCTTGTCGTGCAATGAGAGCAAACTTGATTACTGATGAACTTATTGCAATACTGTAGTACCTTGAAGAAGCTCCCTTGCTCATACAGCAGGAAGTTATAGAGCTCACACTTCACTTTCAGTTTCGGGTCACATCCCAGTTCCTTCTTCACTACCGCAGCCAGGTTCTCCAAGTGTGAGTTCCACTGAGGATTCGTGATAGTGAACTGCGAGGGGTCCAGCTCCCACGTGCTCCTCACTGTGCGATCTACGATTGTCTCCAGTCCTCGTCCATACGGAGCTTGACTACACATAGCCATGATGACTCTTGCTTGGTACTCGCCTACTGGGAGTCCTACGAAACTCTTCACTCCTTTGATCTTGAGACCCGGTGGAGGAAACAGAAAAGGACCGCCATTAGCAAACGAGCCGGGTTTAGTAACAGACTTCAAGGTGTCACCTATGGATCGGATGTATGAATAGCTCTCTGCGTGACGATCGCGATCCATTCTAATCTTGAAATTCTGCTCACAAGTTCAACGAACACTTCTTGTTTGCACGTGTTTTCAGTTACAAGAATTGGGCGTGGCTATTATTGATGGGTGGGGCTGGATTTGCAAGTGCTAGTGAGGTCGGAGGTCGAGTGAGGTCGCTTATCGAGGGCACTTCACATTTAATAGCGTGTAATAGCTACAGTAACCATAATCCAGGCTTATCTAGCTAACTACAGAATTACTTCGCATTAGTCTAGAAAGTTATGCTGATCATGGACGGCGTGGGGGTAGCTGATATTCACAGTCTGATGATGATGCAGCCATGCATATCGTCAAAGGGAGTCTCAAATCTAAAATTCATCACCAGGGCGTTATTGCACAATCATCTGATACTTTAGCTGTAAACTCCGCTACTCTCTTCAACAAGCTAAAGTATTGATGTCGACTACTCTGTTGTTGCAATTGGCGTTTTTGACTTTAATTCTAGGTGAGCCGCACAATCCAGTAGACTACATGTAAAGTGTTCGAAATTATAATTCAATTGATACAGAGAGTTCCTGCCAGCCTCTTGGTGACGTTAGTTTGAAGTGTCCTGGTAATCCCGCTCTGCCAAGTACTGGTGGATACGTGACTGTGTATCAACCAGCAGTACAGCAATATGTTCCAGTGTGTCAGACAGGCTTCAACAGGGCCGCGGCTGCAGCTGTGTGTCGCCAGATTGGATACGTAGATGCTATACCAGTATTTCCTGGGAGATCTTACTTTGGGGACCCATCAGCACTTAAGTAATGTTTTAGTCGAATTGTCTTTTTCTGAACTTTTAATCCAGTATTACGCGGCAGGTGTTCTACAGAGGCTTACCAGAATTTTACTAGAAGGCTCAGTCGTGCATTGTGTTCTGATGTGAGCAACTATACTCTAAATGGAGAGCTGAACATTATGAGATGCTCAGTTGGATCAGTGATAAACACATCGTGCCCCCTTGTTGCTGTTGAATGCTGTGAGTTTTCATGCATAAATTATTGCATTGAGTAGCTCATTCCAGGAATGTGCTGACAAGAGTTCTATAGTCAGCGATGATTATCATTACTGTTGTTGTGAATATCATTACACAACGGTGAATATCATTAGCATTGCAGCATGTTATAGCTAGTACCCCGACGCCAAATTGAGGGTACTAGGCTACCCCTAATGCTTTCTGCTGTATAAACTTGTGACTATGAATATTTTATGCATGCAAACAGAAGGTCTGTCTCTGAACTTTTATCCTTTTAGCTAATACTCAGTTACAAGATTCTCCTGGGTACACATATAACGGACAAGTCTATCTTCATGGAGCTTCTCATGAGTACTATAAGGGATCACTAAGAGTTAGATTGTCTAACGAATACTATTCTGTGTGTGTTGACAGATTTGACACACAAGCTGCAGTTTCAATTTGCAGACAACTGGGTTACTCAAACGGAACCTATCATGCTGGAGAGAGGTAGAAAATGTTATAAAAAATTACTCGAACATTATTGGAAATTTTATAGAGCTACAGCAGACACTGCCATTGACCTCACTAACTTAATGTGCAATGCTAATACTGGTTCATTTCCTTGTTTTACTTTTTGCTTTAACGGAGACTACTCACGCAATGATCAAAGTTGTTATGAAGTTTTCATAGAATGTGGTAAGAACATGCATAGTGACAATAATACAGGTTTGTATAACTATAATGTGTTTTATAACTGATTGCAGGTTTTCAAATTGAGAGCAGTCTATCACACTCAGCTGGAAGTTGGGACCAATGCAAGTTACCAGGTACAATGTACTGCTCAAACTTATAGTCATGTCATGTAGCTAATACCAAGAGTTTGCATACTCTTAGGTAATGAACTCTTGCTACTACACATACATGACTGTGTGCATATATTTATTGTTCTGTGTACATCATTATTATAATGATGTACACAGAACAATAAACCGAATTCAAGTAGAGACAAAAATTTCATCAGTACTGTGCTTACAAGGTATTTCTTCTACATTCATGCAGATATGAACACTTTTGATTACAAGACTGCATTTATAGCTGTTTCTGCTATACTTGGAATAGTTTTGCTATTGATAATTACAGTTATTTGTGGCTGCATAATCTACTTCCGCTTCTGCAAGAAGTCGAAGACATCAATTGATCTTCCCCAGTAAAATTTACAGCATGTAAGCCTTATTGTTTTGTTTCTCACTATATCATTAATCTGAGTCAGAATAATTATAATTATTCAGTAACTATATATACAAGTGACAACTAGTTCATTAGAACCATTTAGTAGGTTGTAGAGAGATACTTAGTCCACCTTGTTTTCGTTATTGATTTCATTCACTTTTTTGCTCACTTAGTAACTTTGATTTCATAATAATAATTATTTGTTTCTAACACAAGTCACATACATGTAAATGTCTTTGAAGCTGTCCAAGGAGGATTTTGGTGGGAGGGGCTGGGCCTGCAGACACATCTCAGCCTTCATAGCAACCAGCTCCCACTCGTCTTTATGTCCCGCATACTTTGTCTCTAACTTCACCAGTGCCAGCATGGTCGCCCACAGCAGCTAAACAGAGGAGGAACACTACACTGGACAATTGGTCTTCAGATCAGCAACAGAGGAGCCGATGATCATGGCTAGTGACTCATCCATCTTCCAGTAACCCTCAGCTTGCTGTAGTGTGATCAGCTGAGTCAATGGAGAGGAGGTCGAAACACTACTAGCCATAGCAAATGGAGGAGGCTCGGTATTCATAAGAGCATGAGCTAAGGAGTAAGGTGTGACGCTGAGGCCAGAAAGCCGTTATACCAGGTTCCATTGCCGCTAGCCTAGTACATGTACATGTACGTACACAAGCTAGATCGTCGTTTTAAATTTTCCCGCGTTGGAATATCACGTGTGGGCCGGACATGAAGTGTTGTGACGTGAACATAAACACTGACGACCCAACTCCATTGTACAAGCTCAGGGAAAGACTTTTGATGTCGACTATTCTATTGTTGCCACTATTGGTGTTTTTGACTTTGATTCTAGGTGAGCATTATCCAGTAGTGTACTTAAAGTGTTTGACGTCAATACAGAGAGTTCTTGTCAGCCTCTTGGTGACGTTAGCTTGCGGTGTCCTGGTGGTAATCCCTCTCTGCCGAGTACTGGTGGATACGTGACTGTGTATCAACCAGCAGTACAGCAATATGTTCCAGTGTGTCAGTCAGGCTTCAACAGGGCCGCGGCTGCAGCAGTGTGTCGCCAGATTGGATACGTAGACGCTGAACGAATGTTTTCTGGGGGATCTCAGTATTTTGGTGATCCATCAGAACTAAAGTAGGCTTTGTGTCATCGTTAATGATAAAAGTAACTATTTTAATATTTTTCTTGCAGTTGTGATCCTTATCAAAATTTTACTAGGCTTAGCCATGTCTTGTGTTCTACTGTGAGCAACTATATTCTAAATGGAGAGCTACACATTATGAGATGTTCAGTTGGATCAGTGATAAACACTTCATGCCCCATCGTTGCTGTTCAATGTTGTGAGTCACTTCACTACATATACTATACCATAGTGGAATGTGTACCAGACAGCACAGCTGCTCAGTAGCAAAGCTATATCAATGAAGCACCATGGTGCAGATGCCTCGGTGGAATTGCATGCATACTACACACTGGACATGCTTTGACCGTCAACACAGCAACTACTGTACATACAGCTAATCCATCAGCAGATGATGTTTGTAACAGATTTATAACTGGCAAAAATAACAGAAGCCAATAGTATGCTACCACAGTGTAATAGTTAGCTGGGCATGCTCAAAGCAGCCATGCTTGTAGCAGCTAGCTTTTTTCGGTTTTGCTGATTTTTGTTCGGACCCGCCACGCTATCCTGTAGTCCAGATCAAACCTACAATCTGCTAGCCAGTTAACCATGGACACATTCGACTTCGGAGAAGTCTAGATCGCCAGCAACGGTAAACAAAGTAAGCAAATCACGCCATAACTCACGAACAAAGCTTTAATTCAAAAATCTAAGACCATCAAGTTCGAGCTATTAACGTGTTCTGTCTATATTGCACTTACCACTAGCTGATTCTTCGCCGTCTTTCAGAACTAGAGCGGACACACACAGACACGCACGATTACTGTATGCCTCGTGGCTCCGCCCACCGAGGCATAACGAGACTATGCCAGTATATGTTAGGCAACTCTCACAACCAGGCAACAATGCTGCCTGCAACAAAATTGCATAGTGTGTCATGCGAATTCGAAGCAACTTTGTTGCGTGCAACATTGTTGCACTAATAGAACATCGTTCTATTCTAGGCAACAATGTTGTATGCAACATTTGTTGCAAGCAACGAAGTTACATAATGTATCATCGCTTTAGTAGTAGTGTCACCCCATAACTAGTGCTTTCGTCCCTTATTGGGCTCTCTTTAGCTTTGGAGCAGAAGAGGTGTGGTTTGAATAGGGCAAACCTGCATATGCTTCTTATTTTTATGATGGAGTATTATTAGATTATTATTCTTCACCATTATCAGCTAATACTCAGTTACATGTGTCCACTGAGTATGTTTACAATGGACAAGTCTATCTTCATGGATCTTCTCAGGAGTACTATAAGGGATCACTAAGAGTTAGATTGTCTGATGAATACCATGCAGTGTGTGTTGACAAGTTTAACACACAAACTGCGACTTCTATTTGCAGACAGCTCGGATACACAACTGGATCATATCATGCTGGAGAGATGTAAGATTAGTCTATTATAATGCTGCAAATCCTTAAATAGAAGTCCTCATTGAATAGAAGTCCTCCTTGAATAGAAGTCCTCCTTGAATAAAAGCCCTCCAGTCTTGAATAGACACCTTCCTTAAATTCTCGCCTGGGTATTACATTTGAGTTTAAAATATTGCTTTGAGAATAGACTTAAAAAGACGCCCTCCCTTAGGCTCACGGATTATGGCAATTATTATAATCATTCTGTTCTTTTAGAGCTACAGAAAGTCCTGTTGACCTCACGACCATAGTGTGCAATACCAGTACTGGCTCGTTTCTTTGTTTTTCTCACTGCATCAATAAAATAGGTTATTCTTCTACTGATCGTGATTGCCATGAAGTCTACATTGATTGTGGTAAGAAATTATTGTTGTGGTGTATGCCATAACCATGCAGTGAAGCAATGGTAGAATTACATAATCTTGTTGCAGATTTTCAAATCGACGACAGTCTAACACACACAGAAGGAACTCGGGACCAGTGCAGAATACAAGGTACCATCCAGGGTTGGGGGCAAGTACATTGGTACTTGTACTTAAAGACACTTAAGTACAATTTTGCTGTACTTGTACTTATACTTAAGTCCTAATAAATGTACTTGTACTTGTAGTTAAATATATATCAATTTACTTTGAATATTTAACGTACTTACAAGTACTTGAAGTTTATTAGATGTAAACAATAAGTAACAGTATATAATACCGTATAACGGGTAATTTTGGCGGGAGGAAACTCTTGGGAATTTGGCGAATCGTCAAGCATTCGCCAAGATAAATTCGCCAAAATCTGCTTTTTCTATCAGTAATACGTGAGACAGGCACTTGATGCCAAAATTAGATTTGCCAAACGAAAAATCTGGGTCATTTGCCAAATTTTTGATCCTCCAAAATTACTCGCTATACGGTAGCCATTTTAAACATAGCTTTGGACTAAATAGTGTGAACAGTGAGATATTGCATGCATGAACATGAAGTCATTCCTTCAACAAACTAGACAAGCTCACAGTTAAAACTGTACTTGTACTTGTATTTAACCCTTTAACTACTAAATTATCTTGCTGAAATTTTAACCTCGTAAATGCTGACCACTTCTATCGTGAATATCTCGTGTGTCTTTTGTGCTGCTGGTCTCAAATTTGCGTCCTTTTACGCCAGTGAGTAGCCGCAATTGCTCACACTCAAGTCGGTCGATATGCCCCTCCCACTTCGAAAGTGAAGCCGATAAAGTGCAGCGACCTCGTCAAATTTTGCTCAAAGTTAGTACTTTGGGGCTGGCTACTGAAAAGTACATGTAAATATAGCAGTGGTTTTGGTCAATGTAAAATGTAGCCCAGATCATAGAGAATGCGCAGAAATGTGCTTTCCGAGCACCCGAAGCCATAAAATGTCCAAATTTTCTTGGCAGCCATTTTGTTTTTCCTAAAATTTTGTGAAATTAACACTGAAGCCATAGAAATGCCGAAGCCAATACGTTTAGTGCAGGGGCGCGCCGAAAACCGGTCAATTTTTGCGGTAATTTGTTTTCTTCAATTTGGCTTAATTTTGGGATATTTTAGCACTTTTTCATTAAGTTATGCTGTCTGAAGTATGTATGACGCCAAATTGCGTCATTAGGGCTTAAAGGGTTAAGTCCCAAGCCAAATTTGCTACTGTACTTGTACAGTTGTACTTTACTTAAATACTTTCAGAAGTACTTCGCCCCAAGCCCCCAACCCGGTACATCTATTATCACTACTGTGTGAAATATTTGAAAAACATTTGAATTTTCTATGAAATATAATGTGAGAACCATCTAATTACCATGTAAGTTAAATATTTGATTACCATATGAAATATAACTGAATACTGGATGAGTTGTATGTGAAAATCATTTAATATCAACATGTCAACCACTAGTAAACAGCTCTGAATTGTATCTGAGTTTCATATGAAAAACATTTACTAATTGATTGAAAATGTTATTATTGAATTAATGATACATTATAATAATACAGTTGTAGTCAATGATAAGTTACTAATCTATAAATATTTCTTGTTGGGAACTGATCTTCTTTTCTTGGAACGTAGCTTAGTTGCCTTCCATAAGAAGGTATCATATTCCTGTTAGTATAATAAGGACCGGAGTATGTTAACAAAATAAGTAGCTGAAGCTTACTTCAAGTTCTCCAATTATGGTTTTTCCTTTAAAAGGCATCGGCAGCTCTACGTCCGTGGCTATGTCATCATTCAGAATCCCACAGAATTGTACATTAACGTACACATCTAAGCAAAATCTGATGATAAGCTTTAATTCTCCCAAGCAAATAAAACTTACTATCTTTCTTGTACAAGTACCAACATCTGTCTTCTTGTCAGTAATGATTAAATCACACCTGGAATTAGGAAGAAACAGTATAATGGTTTGAACATACCCAGGCGTAAACTCTTCTGGATCATGATCTCTACTTCCTCCTGCTTCTGCTGCTACTGTTGTCTTGATAGGCTTCTTCAATACAGTCAAATTAATTATAAGCTTCTTCCTACAAAACATTTTCAAGCAAGCGTGCATAAATAAATCTTGTTCTTTAATTCTGACCTCTATCTTCATCAAGATCATCATCATTCTCATTCTCTTTACCATAGATCTAATATTGAGCAACTAACTTACTAATTTTCATGCATACCTTCCATCTTCCTCCTTTTGTTTTTCTTGGGCATGTGCACCTGCGAGATTATTAGCAATACATACACAATGTCTCACCATCAGTCTGAACATCATGCTTTCTTTCTATTGGCAGGCAAGTTAATCATGTCAAACAAATACATGAGGATAAGCCTTTCCCAGTAAGACAAATGAATGTATGTATACTTACTGAATTTGACATCATCTCTAGTCAAATACATTGTAGAAGGCTTGACCAACAATGCTGTGTTACAGAATTTAACTGTAAAGGTCGATAGAATATACTTATCAGACAGATTGCACTTACCACATGTACCAGCATGGCTCACACGCATCAGTTTAGCTATCCAGGCCTTCTCCATAGCTAAAACCAGGTAACAACAGCTTCTCAACACTCAGAAGAGACGTAACAAGCCTTGTTAGCAAGAGAAGGAGAAGCGAGCGGGTTCAACCGGGAAATCATTATTACCACCATGTGCTCGTGCACGGAAGAATGCGAACACGCCCACGCGTAATCTTCAAACAATAAAATTTTAATAATAATTTTTATTATTAATTTTATCTCACCCTATTGTTACTGCAACAGATATAGATGATTCAAATAAGTTATGGATACTTAGTTTGTTTTTGATAATGCTTTGCTAATCCAATCATCACAAATTAAATGATATTTAAACAGTGTTCAGTATTTTCCTTTCAGCGCCAATTTTTGTTTGTCTCCATGAAATTCCACCTTAATTGAGCTGATCATTGTCATTGTTCTTACCATCCGCATTTACCACACGTTGTCTTCTCTTCTATTTCCTCTTATCACCTTGTGATTCAATAATCCTATCTATAGACCTGCATTATGTGATAGTGAATCTGCAGCATATTTGATTATACAACAATTTGAAGTGACAATGCTTTGCTCATAGCCACTATAATAGTGTTACACCAAATGCTCCACATAATCACTAACAAGTACTATAGTAAGGTATTTTCAAGCAATAATCATATGATAATCAGTCATTTGAAAAAGGTATGAACAATATTTTATATGATTTTCAACATTTTAGACATTTTTCAAATGTTTTTTTGAAAAGTTCGCTTCTCCATGCAAAATTTGCCACATGTTTTTCAAATGGTTTTTATCTACCGGCAATGAATTACACAATTTTAATATAATTTTTATACGTATTTCATATAAAACTGGCCAGTAGTGTATGCCGGTACATTATAAATAATAGTTAGACAGCGCATCTGAGGATCTACGTGATTTTAAAGCCCGAGAGCCATTGCAATATAGCGTCCGAGTGTAGCAAGGATGTTATGGTAACGGCACGAGGGATTCTACATCGCGTAGATCCGATTGGATGCACTGTCTAACTCATTTAGAATTTTAGACCATAGCAACAGCAAACCCACAGAAATGACGCGAACGACGAGCAAGGACACACGAGCGCACAGAACCGTAATCTGCGCCCTGTCGTGGGTTTCTATTATGAGCTTTAGAGACTCGCAGCTACGCAACATGATTGGTCAACATCGCTTAGCTGTGATCTAATTAATAAAAATTAATATTTCACAATCATCAATTTTTATACAATACAATTTTTTGTTTTTTTATTAAAACTTTTTCCTCTTTACCTTACAGTTGATGGTGCAGACTCATCTATTATAATTCGTGATGTCAGTATTGCATTAGGAGTTGTTTCTCTTGCATTTGTTGGATTTATATGTCTTTGCTGTGTTTTCTCCTGCTACGTTGTGAGCTCAGTTCGTCAGACTCATCAGAAGACTACCCACAGAACTACACAGTAAACCATAGTTAATATCTAATAATAGAGATTTTCTCATCAAGTAGAAAAACTGAATATTTTATTACAATAATTATGATTGTGTTTATGAAGCTATCAAACTTATCCATTCTCAATAGTGAACATCCTGCAACATTCATGCATGCATTAATTCATGTGAAAATCATCAAATTTTAGGTGCGTGGGAGAGTCATGCTCCTGCCTTCTTACCACACTCAAACTCATTATGCGCTCCTGCTGGAACTTTTATGTTTACATTAATTCATTTATAAGAAATCTCAGTGTCTAAAAATTTGAGGTCAAAACTAGCTATAGCCAAATACGGAGTTACATACATGTACATGCCTTGGCAGCCATTTTAAAGCTGTCCAGTGAGGATTTTGGTGGGAGGGGCTGAGCTTGCAGCCACATCTCAGCCTTCATGGCAACCAGCTCCCACTCATCTTTCTGTCCCGCATACTTTGTCTCCAACTTCACCAGTGCCAGCATGGTTGCCCACAGCAGCTCAACAGAGGAGGAGCACTCCACTGGACACTTGGTCTTCAGATCAGCAACAGAGGAGCCGATGATCACAGCTATTGGCTCATCCATCTTCCAATAACCCTCAGCTTGCTGTAGTGTGATCAGCTGAGTTAACAAAGAAGAACTACTAGCAGGACTAGGAGCAGATAGTGAAGGACCAGTTGATAAACCACTGAGACCAAGACCACTGTCCATTGTCATTGATGGAGCCGACAAGAGACCACCAGGAAGAAAAGTGGCGGAGTGTCTGGATCTTGAAGAAGTAACACTGTCCACATCATAATATGAAATACTGCTATTAGAGGGAGGAGGAGGAGAAGCAGATGAGCCAAACAAACCACCACCACCATGACCATAACCAAGAGGTGGATTAGAGAAGCTAGGACCACAGGCACTCTGTGATTGAAACATACTAAATGTACTCCCACTAGGAGGACAAGGAGGGGGAAGAGCAGAGAAGTGGTCTATTCGCCTTTTTTGGGGTGGTGGTGGTACAGAGAAACCACCACCACCACAACCAGCTGGAGGAGGAGGACCATAATCAACAGTTGGAGGAGCAGGAGGATAACTGAATGCACCACCAATACTTCCTAATGATGAAAATAATATAGTTAAGAATTATTATCAAAATTGCTAATCAACTTACCTGTAGATATCGGCATTCCCAAACTCCCAAATGTACTTCGTGCACAAAACATCACTGGACCACAGTCTTGTAGTGCTATCACATCGAAGCGACTAGAGCTAGCAATAGAGGAGGACAAGTCCCAGGTCTGTAGTGCTCCTTCAATGGGTTTCTGCTGGTTCTCATCAATGGCAATGTAAGCAGTGTGAGCTGATACCACATTGTTCTCTATACTCAGACTAATGATCTCCTTCTTCCTCTTGTCTCCCTCTTCTCCCCACTCTCTCAGTAGCTGCTTGGCTGCGAGATGATGTACAATAGGAATACTGGAACCAGTGCCATCTGCTAGACTGAGATTGAACTTGACACAGTATTCCATCTTCTTGCCGAGTAAAGTGCCTTGTAACTTAGCCACACCTTCTCCACTAACGGCCACATCTGGTTTGCTCTTTCTCAGCACAGCATAGAGGACTAGTTTCTCATGGTTGAAGACAGCAGGAATCTTTTGGGGAGCATGCTGGGCAGTGAGATCACTAGGTAGCTGATAGGTCACAGTGACATCAGTCATGGCTGGTTGAAGAGACTTCTTGAGACTACGAATCACCTATTGACAAAGATGACATAGCTTCAATGAATTCATGCACTTAGCATTACCTTTGGTTGCATTCTCTCTCCTTCTTTCACAAACTCAGCACTGCCTCTCCCAGCTGTAGCCAGACCATTGACCAGTGCAGTAGAGGCACCAGAACCAATACCAAAAGTGAATACTCTGGGAAAAAGTAACAGAAACAGAATCACAACCATCCAAACAGGTGTCCACTACATGTATACAGTTGGTTGGACATTATCTTCCACAAAGAAACCACAAACCTTGCACTGGAATTCCTCTTGACAAGGTCGATGCACTCCTGTGTGTTGCTCACAGATCCATCAGTGAGTACCATCACCTGACGAGGGAGACCGGGAAGAACCTTTTGCTTGAAGATAAATTCAAGCGGAGGTTTAAGTTCTGTACCACCGAGATCAGCTTGCATTGATTGAGCATGGTTGACGGCTACGTCTAGGTTAGCTTGGTCATATGGTACACTGCTTTCAAAGAGCGGTGAGTATTGTGAGCCAAACCCGATAATGTTAAAGTAACAACCTGGTGGAATGCTCTTTAGGAAGAGGATTAGAGTGTTTCGAGCGCTGTTAATGTATGCTCCCCGCATGCTGCCACTACGATCGACATGGAATATATACTCACACGCTGACTGAGCGACCTCGAACTTTGGGAAGAAGTCCACCATTACTGCTGTGCTTGCCATTAGTGAGTTAGAGCCCTCGACTCCTCCCTCCACTACAGCCCATGGCTGGTGAGGATCCTTGTATGTCACCAGCACTACCAGGTCTGTGTGCAGTGGCCCAGCACTAGTCACCTCGATACCTCGCTCTTTCTCCTTCATCTCAACAGTGTGTGTCGGTGAGGTCACTGAGCTGACTCTCTCTTTCTCCTTTAATATCAACTGGAACTGATTGACAGCTAGTGTACTGCCCTGCTTCACCTGTAGACTGGGTGATGAGGAGCTGACTGGTTCCAGAGGATCAGAGGAACCTGCTGGAGTGTAGCGCTGCTTCAGCACGGATGGAAGAGAGAACCTCACCGCCTCGCTACCTGCTTCAAGTGGCAGCTCTGACACCATTTTCAACCGCAGTTCTGCGTCTGCCTGAGGAGGAAGATTGCCCAGTGCTAGGCTAAAGATGTCTCCTGCCGACTTCTCCTCTCCAAGAGCAGCAGTCAGCCCGCTTGCCAACGCGTCGTCGTACATTTCCTTGGCCTCTTCTTTCTCCTTGACCTCAGCACGGATGCGTCGGCCATCAATGACAGCTTCCAGTCTCACTACTGCCCATGACTCGTCCACAGGGAAACGAAACAGCACCTCTAGAGGGTCAGAGGTCTCGTTTTTATAGCTGAACGTGGACAGCAGCCCCACCAAGCTGCCTTTAAGCTGAGCACTGACCGACACGTTCTTCAGAGGCACGACCACCTCCTCTTTGTTCTTCACCGAATCACCAGTAGACCATAGCGACGTTTCGCTTGAGCCATAGCCTGAGCTTTTTAATAATAATTAACTGAGGAATGTGATAAAATTAATGTGGGAGGGATCAATGATGCATTTTCATCATTTTCATGATTGAAAGTTGAAATGTAAATCTTATCTCTTATCGCTGATAAAAAGTATAAAGCAGCCTATCAACAATAGTTAAATGCATGACTTAGCAGCTTGTTTGAAGCTGTTCAAAGTTTGCATGGCTAGTGGGAGGGGCTGGGCCTGCAACCACATCTCAGCCTTCATAGCAACCAGCTCCCACTCATCTTTCTGTCCCGCATACTTTGTCTCCAACTTCACCAGTGCCAGCATGGTCGCCCACAGCAGCTCAACAGAGGAGGAGCACTCCACAGGGCACTTGGTCTTCAGATCAGCAACAGAGGAGCCGATGATCACAGCTATTGGCTCATCCATCTTCCAGTAACCCTCAGCTTGCTGTAGTGTGATCAACTGAGTTAACAAAGAAGAACTACTAGCAGGACTAGGAGCAGATGGTGAAGGACCAGTTGATAAACCACTGAGACCAAGACCACCGCCCATACTAATTGATGGAGCAGACAAGAGACCACCAGGAGGAGGAGGGGCGAAGTGTCTGGATCTTGAAGAAGTAACACTGTCCACATCATATAAAATACTGCTATGACAAGGAGGAGGAGGAACAGATGAAACAAACAAACCACCACCACGACCATAAGCAAGAGGTGGATTAGAGAAGCTAGGAGCAATGCCCTTACTACATGATTCAAATGTACTAGGAGAACAAGGAGCAGGGAAGTGGTCTCTTCGCCTTTTTTTTACAAAGAAACCACCACCACCACCACGAGGAGGAGGAGAACCACAACCAGTTGGAGGAGGAAGAGCACTATTGACTGCACCACCAATACCTCCTATAATGATGAAAACAATAATTATATTATAGTTAAGATCTATTATCAAAATTGCTAATCAACTTACCTGTTGACGTCAGCATCCTCAAACTCCCAAATGCACTTCCTGGTGCACCAAGAGTAAAATGATTCAGTCCACCTCCTGCAAGACTAGCAGACAAGTCCCAGGTCTGTAGTGCTCCTTCAATGGGTTTCTGCTGGTTCTCATCAATGGCAATGTAAGCAGTGTGAGCTGATACCACATTGCTCTCTGTACTCAGACTAATGATCTCCTTCTTCCTCTTATCTCCCTCTTCTCCCCACTCTCTCAGTAGCTGCTTGGCTGCGAGATGATGCACAATAGGAATACTGGAACCAGTACCATCTGCTACACTGAGATTGAACTTGACACAGTATTCCATCTTCTTGCCAACCAAAGTGCCTTGTAACTTAGCCACACCTTCTCCACCAACCACTACATCTGGTTCACTCTTTCTCAGCACAGCATAGAGGACTAGTTTCTCATTGTTGAAGACAGCAAGAATCTCTTGGGGAGCATGCTGGGCAGTGAGACCACTAGGTAACTGATAGCTCACAGTGACATCAGTCATGGCTGGTTGGAGAGACTTCTTGAGACTACGAATCACCTATTGACAAAGATGACAGATCTTCAATGAATTCATGCACTTAACATTACCTTTGGTTGCATTCTCTCTCCTTCTTTCACAAACTCAGCACTGCCTCTCCCAGCTGTAGCCAGACCGTTGACCAGTGCAGTAGAGGCACCAGAACCAATACCAAAAGTGAATACTCTGGAATAACAAACAGAAACAGAATCACAATAATCTTCGCTGGTGTCCCCCACATGTATACAGCTGGTTGGCTAATGACAAGATTGTCTACCACAAACAAACCACAAACCTTGCACTGGAATTCCTCTTGACAAGGTTGATGCACTCCTGTGTGTTGCTCACAGATCCATCAGTGAGTACCATCACCTGGCGAGGGAGACCGGGCAAGACCTTTTGTTCAAAAATGAAACCAAGCGGAGGTTTAAGTTCTGTACCACCGAGATCAGCTTGCATTGATTGAGCATGGCTGACAGCTACGTCTAGGTTAGCTTGGTCATATGGTACACTGCTTTCAAAGAGCGGTGAGTATTGTGAGCCAAACCCGATAATGTTAAAGTAACAACCTGGTGGAATGCTCTTTAGGAAGAGGATTAGAGTGTCTCGAGCGCTGTTGATGTATGCTCCACGCATGCTGCCACTACGGTCGACAAGGAATATATACTCACACGCTGACTGAGCGACCTCGAACTTTGGGAAGAAGTCCACCATTACTGCTGTGCTTGCCATTAGTGAGTTAGAGCCCTCGATTCCTCCCTCCACTACAGCCCATGGCTGGTGAAGATCCTTGTATGTCACCAGCACTACCAGGTCTGTGTCTAGTGGCCCAGCACTAGTCACCTCGATACCTCGCTCTTTCTCCTTCACCTCAACAGTGTGTGTCGGTGAGGTCACTGAGCTGACTCTCTCTTTCTCCTTTACTATAAACTGGAACTGATTGACAGCTGGCGCACTGCTCTGCTTCACGTGTAGACTGGGTGCTGAGGAGCTGACTGGTTGCAGAGGATCAGAGGAACCTGCTGGAGTGTAGCGCTGCTTCAGCACGGAAGGAAGAGAGAACCTCACCGCCTCGCTACCTGCTTCAAGTGGCAGCTCTGACACCATTTTCAACCGCAGTTCTGCGTCTGCCTGAGGAGGAAGATTGCCCAGTGCTAGGCTAAAGATGTCTCCTGACTTCTCTTCTCCAAGAGCAGCAGTCAGCCCGCTTGCCAATGCGTCATCGTACATTTCCTTGGCCTCTTCTTTCTCCTTGACCTCAGCACGGATGCGTCGGCCATCAATGACAGCTTCCAGTCCCACTACTGCCCATGACTCGTCCACAGGGAAACGAAACAGCACCTCTAGAGGGTCAGAGGTCTCGTTTTGGTAGCTGAACGTGGACATCAGCCCCACCAAGCTGCCCTTAAGCTGAGCAGAGACTGACAAGTTCTTCAGAGGCACGACCACCTCCTCTTTGTTCTTCACCAGTAGACCATAGCGTTGTCCTGCTTGAGCCATAGTGCTTCTCCCTTACCCGAGGAATGTGGCACAGAATAATTAATATTCAATAGCAAATTTATAGCAATACAGTGGAACCTCTCTAAGGCGGACACCATTGGGACCAACAAAATTGTCCATTATAGAGCTAGAGAGGGTGTCCTCTGGTCAGGGGTTTATTATACATTACGTGGGTTATAATTATTTGGGATTCAGTAAGTGTCCATTATAAACATGCTGTCCTCTGAGAGGGGTTCCACTGCAATACAAACACATGACTTGTACTGCTGACTTGTACTTAAAATTTTAAAAAGCCTGTTAACTACATCATGAGAAGAACACCCTGACTACATGTGAGTAGTGCCAATGATGCACCAGTACACACCTTTGGTTGCATTCTCTCTTTCACAAACTCAGCACTACCTTCAGCTGTTGCCAGACCATTGACCTGTGCAGCAGAGGTACCAGACCGGGAAGAACCATTTGGTTGAAGATAAATTCAAGTGGATCGAGGTCACAGTTGAAGTTATGTACCACCGAGATCAGCTTGCATTGATTGAGCATGGCTGATGGCTACGTCTAGGTTAGCTTGGTCATATGGTACACTGCTTTCAAAGAGTGGTGAGTATTGAGAGCCAACCCCGATAAGTAACAATCTGGTGGAATGCTCTTTAGGAAGAGAATGCATGCTGTAACTACTATCGACAAGGAATATATTATACTCACACACTGACTGAGAAGTCTACCATTACTGCTGTGCTTGCCATAAGTGAGTTAGAGCCCTCGACTCCTCCCTCCACTACAGCCCATGGCTGGTGAGGATCCTTGTATGTCACCAGCACTACCAGGTCTGTGTCTAGTGGCCCAGCACTAGTCACCTCAATCTTTCTCCTTCACCTTCATCGTACAGCATAATTATTATGGGCTTCAACTTGAAAAACACACATTATGAAAAACCATAGTGAGAACAAAGAGACAGCACTTCATAATTGTAACTGGCAACTGGAAAATTATGAATATACACACACATGACCATCATAAACATACTATAGGCAGGTTCAAATCTAACACTGAGATAGAAAAGTGTACTTAAAAAAATTTTCACAGCAGATTCATAGCAGCATTGACAATACAATAGTGAGAACAAAGAGACAGCACTGCTTCAAATTCGGAAAAAGAATACAAACAAGAAAATTAACGATTTCCAATGAAGGACATGAAATTGTAAACCAACAAGCAGGTTTAACACGGAATGGTACTGGCTAATAGACCATGCATCCCCATAGCAACCACTGATGCAGTGTTTTAGCCTGTCCATCAGTTTGACTTACTATGACTGCCCAACTAAATAGACCATTGATGCCTTTTCACTTTGCGAGGACATAATAGACCATACGTGAGTCATTCAACAAGTTTTGTCAATGTCTGTTCAGCAAATGCTGCAGACAAATGAAGTTGCAGTAATATCTACAATACTATTATACATGTACTACGTACAACAGTCCTTCACTGAACAATACAGTTGTTCTGACTAAATAAATACTAAAGCAATAATTGCACTCATAGAATAATTATTATGTTTTGTTCAAAAGATTGATCTATTATCAATGGATCATGTGACAGGAAGAGGCGTGGTTAATATATCGAGATTATCCCGTCACGAGTGTGAGTAAGAGATGATCCGTCATGTGACTTGACAGTAGCCTACGGTAACCACCACCATCCTCCAACTAAGTGTTTTACACCCTCTGGTCACACCCTAGAGAACGATAAAGAAGTGAAAAATCACAATATTTTTGTGTTCTGTATAATTTTTAGATGGGTACTATTCCAAGAACAAAAGTAGTTAATATAATTATTAATATTAAGCACCGTTAAAAAAATCCAAAATAATGCCTCTAAAATTCTCACTTATTCATTTTTTGAAACTATTTCTAAGGTTCGTCAATTCTTACCTAAAGAGAATCTCCAGGGTGCGTGTGACCAGAGGGTGCTTAACCTCAGCAACCAGTTGTCTTGCTGTCCACACCAGAGTTCTTAGTGATGGTGAGAGTTGTGAAGTTTTCGGAGCATGTCGGATGGATGCCGATTGTGCCGTCGAAGTCAGCTTTGGTTGCACCAAGCTTCATAGCCAGAGCATAGCCCTGAGTGATCTCGCCAGCATTAGGACTGAGCACATGTAGACCAACAACCCTCTCCTGTGAGTGAGTGAGTGAGTGAGTGGGTGAGTGAAGAGTGAGTGAGTGGGTGGGTGGGTGAGTGAATGAGTGAGTGGGTGGGTGGAGTAAGTGAGTTGAGAGGAAAGAATAAAATTCTATGTAGCAACAAAACAGGACAACACTTTGTACATGCAAAAATCACTAAAGTAAATGCTGAAATAGCTAGCTAGTATTATTATCCTCGAAGACAGTATGGTTGTATGTGTGAACAAGTGTTTGATAAACATTGTAC
>OZ024789.1:5431992-5516992 GCA_964017065.1 Haliclona indistincta
AAACTCACTGTGTTAAATTCTTCTGAGGCAATCTTCTCATCTTCCAAGTACTTGAACTCGACTTCAGCTTGCTAGGCGGTCCTTTCTCTATCTGCTCCACTTTCACAGGGACAGCTTGCCGGATGAACTTGACCTTGTGTTCCAACATGTAATCACCTGCCTTGTCTGCCATTTGCTGAGCAGAGAAATAATAATAAGCAATCATTGTGAATATCAATACAGTGTCATGAATATCATTACAGTGTCATGAATAATTATCGTCAAAATTGTACTTTATGGACCAAATAAAAAATATTTGGTCCAAGACTTACTACAAAAATTTGATGTAACCATCGCTATAAATTTCTACACAGAAATTCAATTTTATCTCCTGTTTGGATTAGGGTTACAAGGAAATTGTAATTTAATAATTGAACGTTAGGTAATATTTATTTTACAGCAGACACTATGTAACAGAATCTAGCAATAACAGGAAACCAGTGTGCTGTGTGTGTGTGTGTGTGCTTGTGTGTGTGTGTGTGTGAGTGTGTGTGTGTGTGTGTGTGTGTGTGTGTGTGTGTGTGTGTGGTGTGTGTGTGTGTGTGTGTGTGAGTGTGTGTGTGCTATACCTGATCGAACCCTCTCAACAGGATAGACCGCACCATGCAGGTCACTTCAAATCCTAGTCCAGCCAGGAACCCAGCGCACTCCAGAGCAACGTAAGAGGCACCAACGACCAGTGTCTTGCCGGGTGGAGTAGTGAGAGAGAACAGATCGTCACTCGTAATACCGTACTCCTTAGCCCCTGGGATATCAGGATAACGAGGTCGACCACCTAGCAAGAGAGAAAAAAAAATTGAAGTACATAGAAAAATTTTCCCGTGAGGAGCAAAAAAATTAACATTATGATCTATAAATTTGACTTGCTTTAGCAATATTTCCGTTGTATGTGCTAGTGTGGGTGGGATTACCTGTTGCTATGACAACGCGTGCTGCAGTGGTCATGTTTTCAAGACCACGTTTGTTGACATACTATGAGAGAGAAATCAAAGACAAAGTGATCCAAAATAAAACACTTCGACATGTTGTAAAATTGAGAGACAGTATCTGACAGTATCAATAATCTAATTGAGGATACTGAACATGCAGTAGACAAATCTATATAGACAGTACAGTCACTGAAGCATAAAGAATCACAACATGCTCCATTGCGTGACAGGAAATGACACACTGGTTTTTTACGACAAACAGTAACTGAACTCTATATCTTATTGCAATGTAGCACGTACACACCTTGATTGTGTGTGGATCTATAAACGAAGCTCTGCCATTGATGTACTTAACCCCTTTGTCACCAAGGGCAGACCGATAACCCCAGTTGAGCGAACCAATGTGATTCTGTATCCCCTCGACCATGGTGGACCATTTGTGACTCACTAACAGACAAGAGAGAAGATTAAAATCAAACATACAGCAACTTTTGGAAGTGATAATTCTTTCAAATTAAAATGTTGATCTGTTAATTGCAAATTTTCAAAGCTGTTAAAAGTTTACCTTCAGATGAAAACTCCCATCCAAACTTTTCTGCATCATCTTTAGCTTGACCTAAAAAAAGCAAAAATTCACAAAACTTGTGTTTGACTGATTTGCCTATTTTGTCTCACCCAGCAAGGCAGCTTGGTGCATCAGCTTCTTCGGTATGCAGCCGACGTTGACACAGGTTCCTCCCAGACCCCATTTCGTGCCTTGAGGTGATGGCGTCACGAAATCCATACAGCACACCTTACCACCATATGCTCCAGCAGCCTATAGAACAAAGTAGAACTATTTTAGTATTTGTAGCTGAACAGCATAGATACAAGATGTTTTCTACCAAGAAGTCAAATTTGTTCATGTGTGACTCAAAAACACACCTAGAGAAAGTTTAGATTAGACTAGACTAGATTTAGAGCAAGTTGTTGTGCATTTTTACTCTTCACAAAGACAGCTCATCTATACAACTACAGATTATTGCAATAATAATTATTTACAATCCATCCTGCACAGCAGGCTATTGCAGGGTTTTTTAATGGCTTATTCTACTTGCCCATTGGAGTTGAATAAACAATGATTTATGTTGAAAAGAAAAAAGCTGTTTCACACGAGGCTCTCAAGAGTCAAGCAGGCAGCTGGGATTGTTTATCTTTAAGTAGCTCTGGTAAACAACACGTCACAGGGAAGCCTTGCAGTGGTTCCCGCAGATGAAAGCATACGCACAGCGTTCCACCAGTTTTACACCACGAGCGGTCCCTTTCGAAGCCACAGCGACCTTTTTCTGCAAAAACGCAAGAATTCGCACAATGTCTCGTTTTTCGCACAATGCTTGCCTCCCTTTGCTAACATGCTAAAAGTCTCACCTAGCTACAATACAGCTGTGAACACAACAAGCTACAACACATCTTAAAACAACATAGGTGTCGTGAATAATCTTGAAAATGACCTTAGCACAGGAGAGACCTCCAGAACCACCACCAATAACAAGCAGATCATACTCATAGGTACCACTAGGCACGGTGGGGTCCCTAGCTTGCTCCCCATCCATGATCATACGAGCGAGTGAGCCGTTCGAGTGAGCTGAGATAGTGTCTGTACATCCACCGACGTGCTTGCCATTGATGAAGACGTTCGGTACGGTCTTCTGGCCGGATATCTCTCCCAAAGCCTGTTGGATATCTGCACCATTATCTGTATGGAGAGAGAGAGAGAGAGAGAGAGAGAGAGAGAGAGAGAGAGAGAGAGAGAGAGAGAGAGAGAGAGAGAGAGAGAGAGAGAGAGAGAGAGAGAGAGAGAGAGAGAGAGAGAGAGAGAGAGAGAGAGAGAGAGAGAGAGAGAGAGAGAGAGAGAGAGAGAGAGAGAGAGAGAGAGAGAGAGAGAGAGAGAGAGAGAGAGAGAGAGAGAAAGAAAGAGGTTTGGTAAACAAGAGAATGAAAACAGTAAATAAAGGACTCGAGTCAGTGTACATCAGGTGTGAACAATGAAAGAGGTTTGAGAAATATACTGTAGAAAAATGGTCAGTTACAAGGCAGCAGGGCAAAGAGAAGCCAGACTGAAAAGCACTAACAAGAGGTTGCAGAGGCTGCATGCTGCTGCTGAGCAGCCACACCTCACCTTCTTTGTTAAGTTCCACAACAGTCGGGCTGACGCACTGTACTTGAAAGAGACGTTTGATCTGCAGAAGGAGTGAAGTACAATAAGTGGGCGGACCACTAGGATTGTATCTACTCACTCGGTCGCAGAAAGGGCAGGTGGTCTTGCTGAACACGAGAACGTGAGTGTTCTTTATCTTTTCCTGCAGTTGCGCCTTGAGGTCTGCCGCCATTCTTAGCTTGTTTGCCGGCGGTGCCTCTTCAGCTAAAGAAGGGTCCGGGCCTAGACGCTTCGTCGCTCCGCACCCTATAGTAACAGACCGTCAAAAAGCTCAACCTGCCTCGAGACGAGAGAGAGGCGAGTGAGATGAAACGGGTGAAGCGCTGGAAGCTGTAAGTTCGGTATTTAGCAAGTCGACAGCTCAGAAAACTCTCGAACGTGCACCTCTGCACATGTGTATACACGAAGGTCATGTGACAGGAAAAGAAATCGTTATACACGTGCTCCAATGCATGCATGTGTGCTTCTATCTCCGAGCGACTATTTCTACTCCTAGGCTTTGCTGCAGGCTGAAGTACTCCTTATCACGTGCTCTTTACAAAATGAGTGATCCACCAGCTAAAAGACCAAAAGTCGACAATGAGGAGGAAAGAGAACAGATCGTATCGGCAGCAATGAAAGACGATCAAAATGGACTCCACTACATCAAAGAAGGAGATGTAGGAATCACAGAATACCTTAACGACTATCCGGGCATATTTGGAATTTTGAAGCGAAGGTTTGTGTGGTCTTAATAACTAATTATAATTGACCACACCCACTTGCTTAGATACTCAGATTTCATTGTTCGTGAGATTGGATCAAATGAACAAATAGCTCAATTGACCTCTTATGACATTCCATTGGACCCAGAGCAGGTAGAAATGACCTTTATTTCACTCAAATACTGTTATTTCGTGTTTTCTTGTCACGGAAGAAACCAACTGCAGAATTATCCTCAATTCTTTCCGCGGCTGACGAAGATAAGATCGTCCAACTAGCCAAGTCTGAAGACAAATCGATGAAAGTCGAAATACCGGTATAGCAGCTACCTCTAGTGTGTAGGTGTCACAGTAATCTGTTGATTTGTGGATGTTCATTATAATGTGAGAATAAGCATGTGTTGACGATGGCTGTGGTAATAATAAGTATTTTAACACTATAGCTCTGCTCTGCACTAACTTGTCAATAGATACCAATTATTTTGAGCATACTCTATTTAACAGTGTTAAATTTGACAGCAATATTCAAAACAAGCTCATTCTTATTTTTACTGCGATGATAATGTCCAATTTATTTTTGTTGCTTCCATTCTTGGTATCTTGTATTTTAGGCTCCAGATTCGAAATCTCTCAGAACTGAAATCCACACTATTATCAAGCACCAGTTCCCTGCACTTGACAGTAAAACAGTGACAACAGAAGCTGACAGAGTGATTCAGGTTTACCATAAACAGGAAGGTGAGAGTGCGGGGGCAAAGTGGAAGGAAGGGATTAATCAAGAAGGGAAGAGAGGCATACATCTAATTGTGTGTCAATGACTTATAATAAATTATGAAGAAAGGCAGTAGTAATCTGATAAAGGGGAGAGAGGATGGAGAAAAAGAGAGACTGTGCTCTTTGTGTGAAGAGAAAAGAGAGAAAACAAATATTATAAGAGGGAAGGTTAGATTATATGACGTTGACTTTTTATGGTTACAGGTGGTCCTGGCGTTCGTACACATTGGCCGGCTAAGCGAGGTGGTAACTATCTTCAATTTGTTTTGTACAAAGAGAACACAGACACGATGCAGGCGATACAGATGCTGTGTAGAATGCTGAGGTGAGAGAGAGGACCAAAGAGGATATGTACAGTACCTTTCGCTCTGTAGGGTCAAACCATCCACGTTTCAGTACTCTGGTACGAAGGACAGGAGAGCCATCACATCTCAGTTCATGACGGCTTATCGGTAAGTATAGTATTTTTCTCGTGCTTAGTCAACTAGGGTTGCTGTTTATTTGTTCCAGAGTGACTGCTGAACGACTCTTGGCAACAAATGGATCTTTCAACAGCGGAATAAGAGTTGGGAACTTCAAGTATGCCTGCAAACATGTGTTTTTCAAAAATAATTTTGTTAATGTTTGTCTCTTTATTTTGTGTTTGTCTCTTTATTTTGTGTTTGTCTCTTTATTTTGTGTTTGTCTCTTTATTTTGTGTTTGTTTCTTTCTTTTGTGTTTGTTTCTTTGCTTTTATGCTTTCTTTTGTTTGTCTTTTTCCTTTGTTTGCTAATGTGTTTGTTTTATTTCTCTTAATGTTGTCTGTTTGAATTTCAATATTATACTTTTATTACAGGTACACCCAAGACCCTATGAAGCTTGGAAATCACCATGGCAACCACTTCACAATAGTTCTAAGGTGACGTGTCTAAATATTCACTAATTCGAAAATTTTTTACTCGACTGATCTGATTGGTCGATACAGGAATGTGTCGTGTGATCTGCTGGCCTTGTCCTCCAGTATGCAGTCACTGACTGATCAGGGCTTCATCAATTATTTTGGAATGCAGCGGTTTGGTACTTCAGTAATACCGACACACCACATAGGAAGGTGAATAGAACATTTTTCACATAGCTGTCCAGTAGCTGTCTCTATAAAATTTTCCAAACCGAAGCTACAATTATCTTCAAATTTTCAAATACGGCTAATACAGCCTCACAACACTAGGACAGCAAATTTAATTTCCATGGGATGTCTTGAGTTGTACAGAGACAAGGAATTCATTCCGTGTCTGCAAAAGTTACCGAAATTAGGTGATTTCTGTTTATCAAAACTTCTCTAATGATATAAAACATGTACTGATTTGGAGCTCAGTTTTCATGCAGTGTTCCATAGAATTTCTCTATTTTCTAATCTCTCATCTGTTGTATGCTCTGTTTGTCTGTCTCAGAGTGTTGCTCCATTCCAACTGGGAGGAAGCAATAGATCTCATACTAAAGCCCAGACCAGGCGGTAAGCACTGTACTAATAATAGTATAACACATTACGACATCATCCCTTTGTGCTATAAATAGTAACATTTTAATCTCAGAACACAATGAGGTGCATACAGCTCGTGTGTACTATATGGAGACGAAGGATATTGCTGGTACATTGTCTAGACTGTCGTCAAGGAAACACAATTCAGTTGAAGTACAGCTGTTGAAAGGACTCGAGAAATACGAGTCCAAGAATCACCTGGCGGCTTTACTGTTTGTATGTGGTCTCACACACACACTCACACACTCACTCACTCTCTCTCACTCACTCACTCTCTCACTCACTCACTCACTCACTCACTCACTCACTCACTCACTCACTCACCCAACTCACTCGTTCACTCCACTCACTCACTCACCCAACTCACTCGTTCACTCCACTCACCCAACTCACTCGTTCACTCCACTCACTACCCACTGCTGTCTAGCTCATTTTTCATTTTGTCTAATGCAGCTACCTCGTAATTCTCGTACAATGTACGTACACAGCTATCAGAGCTACATATGGAACAAGATGGCTTCAGAAAGACTGAGAACACTTGGACTACAGCCAGTAGTGGGAGACCTTGTCATGACTAAAAGAAAATCAAAAGGTGAATTTGAGTTAGACTATCTATATCGTAAGGGATACTAGAGAGTCTATTTACATATCAATATTGACTTGGCAACAGTCTGCTCAAATCATTGAGAAATGAGAATAATTTATTATGGTGTCACACACTTGTTTGCTGTATGTCAAATGCCGCTGTGTGTAGTAATGTAAACTATTGTGTAACACAAGGAAGTGTGGGTAGGTTGGTAGTGAGGTTTAGTAGTGAGGTCTCATTTTATGATTTCTTCTCATTTGTAGGGAAAAGTGATGGAGTGAGTCAACAGGATATGAGTGATTTCACTACATGTTGATCTTGTTATGGTAGGAGGGAGTGTCTGAGGAGAGGGATGTAGCTGTTGAAGAGGTTGTGTATGTGACTGAAGAGAATATTCAAGAGTTTACAATAGCAGACGTGGTCATGCCCTTGCCTGGATTCAGTGTGAAATATCCGAAAAACTCTGGTAGGTGAGAACTTGTGTGTGTGTGTGTGTGTGTGTGAGTGAGTGAGTGAGTGAGTGAGTGAGTGGGTGGGTGGGTGGGTGGGTGAGTGAGTGAGTGAGTGAGTGAGTGAGTGAGTGAGTGAGTGAGTGAGTGAGTGAGTGAGTGAGTGAGTGAGTGAGTGAGTGAGTGAGTGAGTGAGTGAGTGAGTGAGTGAGTGAGTGAGCATGTTAGAGGTAGTCAATGCACATGCGAAAGTGATGTAACGTAAATTGGGAAATTTTCGTTGTTAAAATACTTTCGTGGTAAGGATCAACCACGAAAATTAAACACGAAATTTTTTAACAACGAAAATTTGTAAACACATGTATGCCGAGTTGCGAGTTGTATGCTGGAAGTTTATGCCCAAGAGCTGGCTACAGCTGAAATACTGTCTGTCTGGAGTTAATTTTCAGCCAGCGACTGTGAGCGACCTTCTACTTTGTTGTCAGAAGCATCTCTGATGTCTGGGGAACAAATGGGCAGGATTCTTTCATTCAGCTGGCTCCTACACTCTTGTATATACAATGACCAGAATACAAGCATCGTTACAGCTCTCAGCAGCAACAGTCGTGCAGTATTGTCTAGAAACTCACTGAAACTGTGTATGCTCACTTACACGTTGACGATGTTAAAATATTTTCGTGGGGCAGGTCGACCCACGAAAATATTTTAACACGAAAATTTTGTTACACGAAAATTTCCCGATTTACGGTATTTTTATTTATTCAGCTGGAGGCCTGTATTTGTCTCTACTTTCTAAGGATGATTTATCTCCAGAGAAACTGAGACACAGAGTCAGGTGAGAGACAATAACATTGCCAGCAACAAGCGGACATATTAGCGTCTAGTCTATAATAGGACGCTAATATTTCCATGTATGAATAAACTAGTACATATTATTCATTTACAATTTTGTAGAAAATGTATCTGTATAAATTGCCAAGTTTTCATTCTTTTAGTTGTCCTTGCTACTATAGTGACTTGTGCATAATCGGATACCGCACAGCGGGAAAGTTTTGCGGGAGAAAATTTTCGCGAATTTCACGAATTATAGGCTATTCGCAAAAATATTATCCTCGAATGTCTTGTTTTTTGTTGACAAAGATACGGCAACAGCGCTGATTTGCGAAAATATTATTCGCGGATGCTCTATCTCACGCATTCGCAAAAATTTTCTCCCGCGAAAATTTTCCGCTATACGGTATTAACCTGTAAACGGCTATTGGCTATGTAACGTACTACCATTATTGCTGTCAATGATGAGTGTGTATTATTGCAGGGACTTTGCTCTACCTGGAGGATATCGGAAAATGATTGTGAAGCCAGGAAATGTAAAATGGTCAGTTTTTAAAACCAGAGGACCTTGCCAGAACGAAAAGGATTTTTTTCTGTGTAGGGAGGTGATTGAGTACAACGATGTGACTGTTCCGTTGGCACGATCTGACAGAGAGATTCTGGAAGGAAAAGTGCATTCTTCAGCTGTGAATGACACTTCAGGTGACATCTGTTGCTACACACACTTTGTCCAGAAATGATGTTCCAGTGGATTGGTGCACTGTTAGCCTTCAGAGTCTAATAACAAACATCATTTTCAGCACAGTTTGCTGACGGTAGAAGCCTCGTCTGACTGAGCCTCGTCTTTTTCAGAGAGGTCATAGCATGCTAGACTAGTTTCAGACCTACATTCTAGTGTTGTAAATGTTAACAATAACTAAAACTAAAACCTATTTTAGTAAGGGTCAAATCATTATTGTTAACAATAACAAACTATAACTAATATTACCAGACTGAACTTTACTATTAATAACTAAAACTAAAATTAGACCAACGTTTTAGTTATTGTAAAGTGATTAAAAATGCAAAAACCAATCATGTGAGACATGATTGATAGCATCTTTTTCATGTGATTGCTGTAATACAACATGTTTCAAGACCTTATCACAGCTAAGAAGGCAATTCTGCTGTTTCTATTAAAAAGCAACACATCTTGCTAACACTAATAGCACGCTAATAACAATAACAATAATTCACAATAACTAAAACTAAAATGTGCTTAATTTTCTTGTTAACAAATTATAACTATAACAAAAGACACCAACAATGTTACTTTAACAATAACTAAACTAAAATTAACCCCCATTCTTCTACAACACTACTACATTCACCTAATTTTTTGCTCAAACTCAATTGGTGCCTACCGTATTGTCCTCATCTAATTCCTTGTATACAATTCCTCATACAATTCCTCATGAACTAGTGGTGTTCCCACTATAGATGACAGACTAACTGCCCTCAAGGTGGAGTTCTCTCTCCCTTCCTCCTCATACGCTACCATGGCGCTGAGAGAGGTGACAAAACTAGACACATCAGCTCGCTACCAAGCAAACCTCAATGACCCATCAGATAGCAAAGAGAAAGACCAGGATGATAACAATGAAGACGATAGTGAAGAATTAGCTCTACATGTAACTCAACTATAATTTGTTGTATGGTAAATTGCATAATGTATATGATAATTTATACCAGAAACAGTTTACAGAATATAATTGCTTATTGCCTAGTCGTTATAAACGCAACTAAGGAGTGATGAATAATTATATATTATTTTTAGTTTTGAAAGCGTGACTCATCTTTACATCGCGTGAGCTCGTAGTGGTCAACATACCAGTGAACTTCAACTCCAGTTTCAACTTGTTTACCTGGAAAAGTGAATAGGAACTCAATAGCAACGCAACGTTGTTTAGCAGCTATACGTATGTACCACTAGGCAGTGCTTAGATCATAGTTCATAATGTCAGGAGACCCCGGCCAGAGGACAGCTACAGGTGAGTGTGCTCAACTCGATCAGTACAGAAGCTGTGGTTTATAATACACTAACTCTACTCCACAGTTGCTGATGACAACACTGCTGTGCACCATGTGTTCCGTGAACACTTTGATCAACTTGTGGAGGCAATGGGGACTAGTCCAACTGCACTGATAGCAGTCCTCTACTCTAAACAACTGATCAGTTATACTGATAAGATCAACCTCACCTCACTCACTGGTGTTGGTAATATTGACAAGGCCACCAGGTTACTGAATGCAGTAGAGGCTAAAATGAAGGCTGAGCCCAGAGCAGCTCGAGTGGTGAGAGAATTGTGTGAGGTAGTGAATGATCATCCCGCACTGAGACTTGTTGCTGATAGAATCACAACAGCACTAGGTGAGTCGAAATAGTTTTAAAGCGGTGATACACTATAGAGCATTGTTGCCTGCATGCTCAAAATAATATTTGGGAAGAAGTCCACCATTACTGCTGTGCTTGCCATTAGTGAGTTAGAGCCCTCGACTCCTAGCTCCCTCTCCATGGCTCCTTGTACATGTATGTCATACCAGCAATAGAATGGCATCATAATTATTAATTTTGTGCAACAATTTTGCTTCGAATTCACATGACCTCCGCATTACCTACATGTAATACACAAGTTGTTGCAGGCAACATTGTTGCCTGCATGGTTGTGTGCAACTAAAGGCCGTAGTGTACTAAACAATTTTATTTTAATTTTGTTACACGCAACCAGGCAAAAATATTGCCTGCAAAAATCGCATAGTGTGTCATGCAAATTTGAAGCAACTTTGATGTTGCATGCAACTTTAATTTGTTGCGCTAATAGAGCGCCCTATTCCAGGCAACAATTAACAATGTTGCAAGCAACAAAGTTACGTAGTGTATCATTGTCTTAAGTTGCATAGTGTATCATGACCTTTATAGTTGCATCTGGCACTCCCTTCAGATCAACCTGCTTCCAGTATTACAGTAACTGTATCTGCTCCACACACTCCGCATGTCCAGAAGTACATCAACTACCTCAAGAATCGCTACATTAAAAAATCACCACTACTGAAGGAAACAGTGGTCAAGGTCCGACCGAAAGATTTCATTCACCTTAACCTGGTCACTGATGCAGCCCAAGACAAGAAGATAAAGAGTCAGTGCCTCTTGCTACAGCTCCGTGGAGACGTTGCTGCAATTAAGAAGAAAAGGATACCAATGGAGATGGAGGACATTGGTATCAGTAAGGACCAATCAGTAGCACAACACATTTTGGTAGAAGGTAGTCCGGGAATAGGAAAGACAATGTTCTCTTGGGAGCTTTGTCGCCAATGGGCAGAGGGCAAGATGCTAAAAGATAGAGATATCGTTTTAATGTTACAGCTGCGTAATAAGCGTGTGCGAGAGGCAAAGAAGTTGTCCGATCTTTTCCATCATGACAATGATAGCATCAAACAGAAGGTTTTAGAGCATATAACCTGGGTAGATGGTGAAGGTGTGTTTCTAGTGCTTGAAGGATACGATGAGTTAACAGAGGATCAGAGAGCAGAAGGCAGCATATTGAATCAGCTTCTTATAGGAGAATGTCTGCCAGAAGCATCAATTATGGTGACTAGTCGACCACTAGCCAGTGATAGCTTGTGTCCAGAGTTTAAGGAGAGTGCTGATCAACACATAGAAATAGTGGGATTCAATGACGAGGATATAAAATCATTCTTGGAAAGTGCATGTCAAAATTTAGAGCAGCCCCAAATAATTTTGGCCGACCTGTTGTCGTACATATCTTCCAACCCTTTTGTGTCCTCTTTGATGTATATCCCTCTTCAATGTGCTATAATCACTGCTCTGTACATTGAGAAATGGCAAGAGGAGGGTAGTCTTTATGCTCCCACTACACTGACACAGCTTTACACAGACCTACTGCTCAGCTCGCTGATTCGCTACATGAGGGATAAACCGATCTACAGTAAGTGTGAAATGATTGCAATCATGCAACTGTCAGACTTGCCCTTAGAGGTGCAGGAACAGGTTAGTAAGCTGTCCCAGCTAGCAGCAAAGGGTCTGGAGAACAGGCAGTTTATATTCGATAGCATTCCGTGTGATCACATGGGTCTGATGCAAAGTACAGGGGAAGAATTAGTACTTGGCAGCTCAGTGTCTTATTGTTTTTTACACCTGACGCTACAGGAATATTTGGCCGCCTTGCACTGGTCTAGAATGGGCTCGGAGGATTTGGTTAGCCTAGTTAATGAGACGAGTCTGTTCCCTCTTGACACACTTGTTAAGGATGGAATTAGTGAGGCAACACATTACCATTGGCCAGCTCTTTACTTTCTTTCTGGTCTCACTAAACTCACCTCGATTCCATTTGAGCTGCTGAGAAAATGCCTTAAAGCAGCTTTCACAGAGTTGACCAGTGATTCAACAAGTTATGCCCTAAGGGAAATGCCAAGCTTGTCAACTTATTTGTCAGCTACTTATGGAGCAGAGTATAATCCTTATTTCTTTCAACTGCTGTTTGAATCGCAGTCTCGTGAACTGGTTGCTAAGTTATTTATTGGGGATTTGAGTAATCCCATGAGTACTAATCCACTTGAATGCTTTGTTACTGCCTGGTGTGTTGCCAACAGTAGTCCCGAGTCACGATGGCTTGTTCGCTTTGGGGATGTGTTGGCTTTTGAAAAGTTTGTCGAAAATTTTGATAGATTTGGTTGTTGTTCAACTGATAGCAGGCATGGCACTATTGCAGGGATTTTTGTCAGAGATTGCACTTATCAAGCTTCTAACTTGAAATCTTCACTTTCACTGCCTTCAATGTTTCCATGTATCGAATATCTTGGTTTTGGTGGCATTCGTTTTGCTGATGTAGAACACTTCGTGGCCTTGTTTTCTATTGTACACGAATTTGCCTCATTGAAAGTATTGGAGATCCATTTTGAAGGTGATGAAGGTTATTTACCGAAAGTGATTATACCACCACAGCACTGCCCATCACTATACACTCTTATAATTTCTGGCTTGTTTCTGGTTCAATGTTTTGTTTTGCCTAATATCTACACGCTGACTACACTAGATTTTCCGCTGCCAATTAACTCTTCCAATCTCAGCAGTCTCTGCGCTTGCCTGGGTCAAACCACCAGTCTCAAGGTATTAATAATAACGGACGCTGATGTAACTGATGATGAAGCCAGGGAATTGGCTAGTGCTCTGGAGAAGAATAGGTCACTGGAAGTCTTGGGATTTATGGCTAACAAAGTGACAATCACTGATGAAGCTAATAGAATAATTGGAAAAGTATTGAATAACCGCCCATCAATAAAAAAGATTTTTTTAAAAGACGACGGCTCCCCCATTGATGATGATCTAGAACTAGCTATGGCCGAGAGTCAAGCAACAAGAAGTATCGAAGAAGATGAGGAGCTACAGCAAATATTGGCCTTGTCTCTTGTAGAACAATAATCCTTGTACTAGTACTGTATATACATTGCAAAGTTAACACTAATCAAGTATTGAGGAATTCCTATAATAAAATTTTCCTAATAAAATCTTATAATAGTCTTTACTTGTTTCTTGTACACTATAGTCTCTCAAGTACACACACTATTGCTATATTATTATCGATACTATCACCTCATATAACGCTTTTCCTTTTTCCTACTTTTGTATAAAAAAAAATTTTTTTCCAAACCTTGTCTACCAATAATATTGTCTATCGACAAACTCTGTATAATGATTTTTTCAGTGTTACAATTATTTCATTATAATCTGTATACTACCGTTATAGTCTTGTGTGCATTGTTTGTTATAATAAGTGTTAGAATAAATTGTTGTCTTCGTTCGTTATCGACAGCGGTGGTTATTGAAGTGATGAGAATTAATTTTGAGAAATAATAATAAGTCATTGTTGGTCAGTGATAAGAATGTCGCCCTGAGAGATTATGTAGGCACACTGTGGGAGACAGATGAGTGATTAAGTATATCTGCTAGCATTGTACAGTGTACCTATTTCAAGTCTAAGCAAGAGACTGACGACCCCCCTCTTAAAAGAACCTTTGTGCAGCTATAAAGTCAAGTACATATGTAGGATGAGACTTTAAGTCTTCATGGTTCCAAAACAGTGCTAAGGAGTTGAATTTATGCTCTTTTAAGACTTTAGGGATAATACTAAATTAAAGTTATCAAAGGTCTAGAAAATAAACAGCAGTATTATAGAATGCTTCCGAAGACTGCTTAGCTTGTGAGTCTTTTATGTGTGTTGCTTACTCGTGTTGTGTAGCTGTACTAGTAGTGGTTAGCTGCTCATCTGGTGATGGAACAGCACCAGCAGAAGAGTGATGGTTTCCATTTTCTTCAACCTCTTCTCCATCGTATATTGCTACACCATGTTGCTTGTCTTCTTGAATTATTAATGGTGCTTTTTCAGTTGTGAAGTGCCATAAAAACTGTGCAGTGAAGCCTCACTAACAGACACCACTATGATCAAATCATTCATTGAGATTATTAACAAGGGCAAAAATATGCACGTGAATGCAATTCTGTGCTGTACAAAATGTCTGTTATAACATGCATATCATAATGGTGGCTGTATTTTAGAGGTTCAGATTGACAGTGTTGCACTATACTGTGGGCCCAAAATGTGCACACAAATTTTTTTAACTTTAACACTAAGTCTTGCAACAATGTTGACTGAGCAAGAGACTGCAGTGAATGTATGTAAGTATCAAAGCTGACAGTAAAGAGAGCCAACACTTGAGTGTTATCATTCGTGATCTAGTGATGCCAGTGATGGTATTCCTCTTCTCATCAATACACCTGTCAGACATTCTGGACAACAAGATCAGGAAAAGTGCATGTAACAGGCGTCTGGTATAGAGCAGTAACTCAGTGATTTGTTGTGTACAGTATAAAGCAAGAATCATGATTATATCTATACTATAGAGCAGTAACACAGTGGTATTACATGTATATGTACAATATTTCACTCAATTAAGACTATAATAATTATAGTGTCTGCTTAGAGCAGTAACTCATATAAGCATAACAAGGTCAAGATCACTAATAATTAGTGTTGTACCTATACAGTATTTTGCCTATACAGTACTATACCGATAATATAGGCACACAATATCACTGATATTGAACCGATACAGATATTATTTTTGTGTACGTGCAAAACCAAAAATGTGATCGAAATGGCTAGAGGAGTCCCATTTTGGAGGCACTTTTGCATCGATTCTGTTAAATCAGACATCGCTGATAAAAAGAGAAACAGGGTTGCAGCTGTAAAAGTGGACTAATACTACTATTTTGGAAGAAGAACTTGCAGTTACTGAATTTGAGTATTGATTTTTAAAACAAAAATGTGGTCTATACTTTCTACATTTAAATTGCCTAGCTATAACCGATCCTTGCCTATAGTACAAATATAGGTGCCTATACAGATACAGATACTAGTATAGGTACAACACCACTAATAATGCATGCTCTTTGCCTCAATATATAAAAGTCAGCATTGCATGAATCATAGTGTTAACTGCATGGATCTTAGGATACTCACTGGTCAGGAAGATAATGATATCTCTAAAGAGTATTCATCTCTACTCTCAGTTGCAGAAAATTAATTATTGCCAGAGAAACTGAGACAGTACACATGCAGAGACAATGAGTATGCATATTGAGTACGTATTATTGTCAACTTATTTAATTTGCTCTGCCTGGAAGCTACTGGAAAATGATAATGAAACAGAGAATGTAAATGGTCAGTTTGGTGTTTCATAGTAGTTTGAGTGACTCAACTTCAACCTTGCACGACAAATTATTGTACTTTTTCTATAGGTTGTGTAAGGAAGTAATTGAGTACAATGATGTGGCTGCTTCATTCAAGGTGGTTCTATTGGCACAGAACAGTCTGACAAAGAGATTTTAGAGGGAAAAGTGCATTCACCAGTTGGGAATGACACTTCAGGTAGAACAGCACACACACACACACACACACACACACACACACACACGCATACCACAAAAATTAAGTTATGAGCACCTGTTGTTAAGCACATGCACTTTGTCCAAGAAACCCATAAATGTGGATTGTGCATTTGCTGTGAGCCTTCAGAGTCTAACAAACATCCATTAAAGCAAGTTTGGTGATGGTAAAAACCCATTTTTGTTTGTGATAAGAGGTCACAGCACGCTAGATTAGTTTCAGACACACATTCACTTGCTCAAGCTCAATTGGTGCCTACAGTATTGTGCATCTAATATGAACTAGTGGTGTTCCCACTATAGATGACAGACTAACTGCCCTCAAGGTGGAGTTCTCTCTCCCTTCCTCCTCATATGCTACCATGGCGCTGAGAGAGGTGACAAAACTGGACACATCAGCTCACTACCAAGCAAACCTCAATGACCTATCAGATAACAAAGAGAAAAATAGCAACGAATTCGAAGACGACGATAGTGAAAAAATTGCTTTACATGTGACTCAACTATAATAATGTTGTAAATTGAAGAGTTGTATTGTTTAATATTGTTTATTCTGATAGTTATTTTACTCTATTGCTGTTATATACATACAGCAGGACTGTACTGACTTTTATTGGAGCAATGGGAGAAGCATGCAAAGGTATAGGTGGCGGTGCACCATTGCAGAAACGATGATGCTTTATGATAGTGCACTGAGTAAATCACTCAGCAGAGCTCGGTAAGACTGTTAGCTAGTTTAGCTGTTATTATCGCAACACGCAATCCCTGCTCCACCATAGAGATAAAAGATAGAATCAAATTATATGCGGGATTGATGAATAATAATTACTACATAAGCCGAATAATTATTCTAAGCTATAATCCGGCTCTAATTGTAATTATGCAGAGAAAAATTATAAAGGCGTGGCTTATTTACACGTGATCGTGAAAATAGTGGTCACCATTTTGTCAGTAAATTTCAACTTCAGCCTGCAACAATTTCAACTTTGGCATCTGCGGAGCAAGTGAGTAGGAACTGAATATCATGTTGTTATGCACTACATACATCTGCTGATCTGCAGCTAGTACGTGTACGTATCCGTCTACACCTGCGTGGTTCATAATGTCTGGAGACCCCAGCCAGAGGCAGTGGCGGTTCTAGAGAGAAATGTTTGGGGGGGCCACTGAATGCGCGCGCTTGCGCGCGCGCGATTTTGGGAAATAGCTAATTAATATTCATTAGAATACGTCATTTTAAACTGCCCGTGTACGTTCGCGGTAGCCTGTTGGAGAGCAGGACAGACCGCGAAACAGCTGAGTCAGGCAAGACAAGCAAGGTACATACGTTTTGGTTGGAGGAGGCAAGTAAAAGTTTTACAGAGGGCAATTTTGGGGGGGCCATGGCCCCCCCAGGCCCCCCCCTAGAACCGCTACTGGCCAGAGGACAGGTGAGTCTGAATAACTGTAGCAGCTGTGGTTACATTGAGTCCTCTCCACAGTTGCTGATGACAACACTGCTGTGTACCATGTGTTCCGTGAACACTTTAATGACCTAGCGAGGGAATTGAGTACCAGTCCAACTGCACTGATACCAGTCCTCTACTCTAAACAACTGATCAGTGATACTGATAAGATCAAGCTCTCAACACTTACTGGTGTTAGTGATTTCGAAAAGGCAATCAAGTTACTGAATGCGGTGGAGACTACAATGAAGGCTGAGCCCAGAGCAGCACAAGTAGTGAGAGAATTGTGTGAGGTAGTGAATGATCATCCTGCGCTGAGACTTGTTGCTGATAGGATCACAACAACGCTAGGTGAGTGCAACTGGTTTTAAAGCAGTGATACACTATAGAACATTGTTGCCTGCATGCTCAAAATTTGGGAAGAAGTCTACCATTACTGCTGTGCTTGCCATTAGTGAGTTAGAGCTCTCGACTCCTCCCTCCACTACAGCCCATGGCTGGTGAGGATCCTTGTAAACATGTATGTCACACCAGCAATAGAATGGCGTCATAATTAAAGTAAAGTAAAAAAGCTTTAATAAAAAAACTGGAAAGTGTAGGGATGACTCTTAAAAAAGGAAAGGAACAAGATGGGATGATGCTTGCAAAAGTAAAGGAACAAGATGGAATAATGCTAAGCTTGCAAATGTAAAAGTCCCAAGTATCCCTACATCAGCGGCTTGCTGCGACGCAACTGACAAATACGTTACAATTGTCGATTACTTCATCGGACTGCGTCCTCCAAACACAGCTATCTGCAGCTTATTTACAACTGTCAACTACTTCATCGGACTGCGTCCTCCAAACACAGATACATCTAGTTATTTACAACCGTCAATTACTCCATCGGACTGCGTCCTCCTTCAAGCCGCTGATGTAGGGATACTTGGGACTTTTACATTTGCAAGCTTAGCATTATTCCATCTTGTTCCTTTACTTTTGCAAGCATCATCCCATCTTGTTCCTTTCCTTTTTTAAGAGTCATCCCTACACTTTCCAGTTTTTTTATTAAAGCTTTTTTACTTTACTTGTTCCTGTTACTTTTTTGATCACTATCAGTATTTGTATTCTATGTTAGATGTTATTTCATTTTGACAACTCTGTGAGCAGCAGTTACTAGTCTAGCAGATGTGAACGTGCACAGCTAGGGTCTGGAGAGTAAGGAGTGTAGTTCAGTTAAAATATGTTTAATAATTATTACCAATCATTCATTGAAAGGTTTAAAATATATAGTAAAGAGGTTAAGGACGCAGACAGGAAAATATCAAGTCCAGGTATGATTTGACAACATGATACTTGTTAGTACAGTAGTGGATGAAGGAAGAGTCTAATACTGACAACTCATGATGCTGCAAGCCTAATAGTACGAGCGAGCACGCCTAGTAGAACTTTGTTGATGTCAATATCACACTCACAGAGGCTTCTAGTCCTTTACAACTTATCTGCGTGGTGTAGGAACCTTACTGTGCGTAGAATCTTGCTGCCGGTAAGTTAGAATACTTGTTCACGTCTGGGTATGTCAGTTTTAACCCGCCATCTGAAGCTTTAACGAACAGATCAGTGTTACTTAGGGTATATCACTGCTCTAGACAAATTTCATACCTCTGGCTTGCGCGCTGAAGCGTCCAGAGCAGAGACAAAACGCAGTATCGATCGAGATAGCTACAAAACTGATGTGGGCGGAGTTAATGATTCGAGCGTCAAGAGGGTTAAATATTTAATGGCGTCTTCAGTCCAAAACGGCCCAAAAACCATGTTTTTCATGGATTACTCGCTTCTGGTAGTGTTTAATGCCTATCTAAGAAGTAAGTGCACTATTCCAGATGTATACACGTGCAATTGTGCAGGTTTGGTAGTGATTCGTTCACTCAGGACAGCGCTGGGCTTACTGAAAGAAGAAAGAAGAAGAAAGAAGATGAACAATTCGCGTGGGCGGCGATTTTTGTTTACCACTTTAGAAACGTCTACTCGCTTCGCCAAAGGTATTTCCAAGCTCAGAACAATCGCCTGATCAATCCTAGATGTCTGGAATCTCGAGAAACGCTACAACAACGAAGATCTTCAACGGCCTCCCTGAGAGTCGCCATCTTGATTTTCGTCGACAAGCAAGCAGTCCCGGCGACTTTCATAGACTTCCTACAAGCGCTCGCACTTCAGATTCCCTTAGAGATAGTGAAAATGCAGTAGAAATGTATAACAGTGGAGATATGTGCGAAAACTCATTTTCACACATGAGTAGCCGCCATCTTAGTTCGAGGTCATCCCTACATATCATTGCCGATCGGCAATGATAATTTGTGTAATACTTTTTGCTTCGAATTCAAATGACCTATTACGCAAGTTGTTGCATGCAACATTGTTGTCTACACGGTCGTATGCAACTAAAGGTCGTAATGTACTAGGCAACTTTTATATTTGTTGCACGCAACCAGGCAACAATATTGCCTGCAAAAATCACGTGGTGTGTCATACGAATTTGAAGCAACTTTTTGTGCTAATATATAGAGCGCCCTATTCCAGGAAACAATTAACAATGTTGCAAGCAACAAAGTTACGTAGTGTATCATTGTCTTAAGTCGCATAGTGTTGTATCATTTCCATCTGGCACTCCCTTCAGATCAACCTGCCTCCAGTATTACAGTACCTGTCACTGCTCCACACACTCCGCTTGTCCAGAGGTACATCAACTACCTCAAGAATCGCTACATGAAAAAATCACCACTACTGAAGGAAAAAGTTCAAGGTTCGACCAAAAGAGTTCATTCACCTTAACCTGGTCACTGATGCAGCCCAAGACAAGAAGGTAAAGAGTCAGTGCCTCTTGCTACAGCTTCGTGGAGACGTTGCTGCAATTAAGAAGAAAAGGATACCAATGGAGATGGAAGACATTTGTATCAGTAAGAACCAGTCAGTAGCAAAACACATTTTGGTAGAAGGTAGCCCGGGAATAGGAAAGACAATGTTCTCTTGGGAGCTTTGTCGCCAATGGGCAGAGGGCAAGATGCTACAAGATAGAGATATCGTTTTAATGTTACAGCTGTGTGATAAGCGCGTGCGAAAGGCAAAGGAGCTGTCCGATCTTTTCCATCATGATAACAAGAGTATCAAAGAAGAGGTTTTTGAGCATGTAACCTCCGTAAATGGTGAAGGTTTGTTTCTATTGCTGGAAGGATACGATGAGTTAACAGAGGATCAGAGAGCAGAAGGCAGCATATTGAATCAGCTTCTGTTAGGAAAGTGTCTGGCAAAAGCATCGATTATGGTGACCAGTCGGCCACTAGCCAGCGATAGCTTGTGTCCAGAGTTCAAGGAAAGTGTTGATAAACACATAGAAATAGTGGGATTCAATGACGAGGATATAAAATCATACTTGGAAAGTGCATGTCAAAATTTAAAGCAGCCCCAGATAATATTGGCCGACCTGTTGTCGTACATATCTTCCTACCCATTTGTGTCCTCTTTGATGTATATCCCTCTTCAATGTGCTATACTCACTGCCCTGTACATTGAGAAATGGAAAATGAAGGGTCTATATGCTCCCACTACGCTGACACAACTTTAAACAGACCTATTACTCAGCTCATTGATTCGCTACATGAGGGATAATCCGATCTACAGTAAGTATGAAATGACTGCAATCAGACAACTATCAGACCTACCCTCAGAGGTACAGGAACAGCTTAGTAAACTGTCCCAGCTAGCTGCAGAGGGTCTGGAGAAGAGGCAGCTTATATTCGATGGCATTCCGTGTGATCATATGGGTCTTATGCAAAGTACAGAGGAGGAGTTAGTAATTGGCAGTTCAGTGTCTTACTGTTTCTTACACCTGACCCTACAGGAATATTTGGCTGCTTTACACTGGTCTAGAATGGGCCCAGAGCATTTGGTTAGACTGATTAGTAAGACGAGCTTGTTTCCTCTTGACACACTTGTTAAGGATGGGATTACTGAAGCAACACATTACCATTGGCCAGCTCTTTACTTTCTGTCTGGTCTCACTTCAATTCCAACTGAGCTATTGAAAGGATGCCTTAAAGCAGCTGTCACAAAATTGAAAGATGATTCGGTAAAATGGGTCTTAAATGAAATGCCAAGTTTTTTGCCTGTTTTTTCAGCTACTTCTGGAGCAGAGTATAATCCTTATTTCTTTCAACTACTGTTTGAATCGCAGTCTCGTGTACTGGTTGCTGAGCTATTTATTGGGGATTTGTGTAATCCCATGAGTACTAATCCACTTGAATGCTTGGTTACTGCCTGGTGTGTAGCCAACAGTAGTCCCAAGTCACGATGGCTTGTTCGCTTTGGGGATGTGTTGGCATTAGAAAAGTTTGTTGAAAATTTTATAAGATTTGGTTGTTGTTCAACTGAAAGCAGGCATGGCACTATTGCAGGGCTTTATGTCAGAGATTGTAAATTTCAAGCTGCTCGTTGGAAAGCTTTACCCTCACTGCCTTCAATTTTTCCACATGTAGAATATCTAGGTTTAAGAGACATTCTTGTTGCTGACGTAGCACACTTTGTGCCCTTGTTCTCTATTGTACACAGATTTGCCTCATTGAAAGTATTGGAGATCTATTTTGAAGGTGATGATGGTGTATTACCAGAAGTGACTATACCGCCACAGCACTGCCCATCACTTTACTCACTAGTAATTGGTGGTAAAGCGACCTCATTTCTGCTTCAATGTTTTGTTTTGCCTAATCACAACACGCTGACTACACTAGAATGCCCCCTGCCAATGGCCCCTGAATGCCCCCTGTTGAATGAATCTTCTGATCTTAGTAGCCTGTGCACTTGTCTGGGTCAAACCACCAGTCTCAAATTCGTAATATTAAGAGACACTGATGTAACCATTCTTGAAGCCAAAGAATTAGCTAGTGCTCTGGAGAAGAATAGGTCACTAGAAGTCTTTGGTTTTGTGCCTCTCGTAGTGACAATCACTGATGAAGCTAATAGAATAATTGGAAAAGTATTGAGTAGCCGCTGCCCATCAATAAAAAAGATTTTTTTAAAAGAAGGTGGCATCCTCATTGATGATCTAGCTTTGGGCGAGAGTGCATTAACAAGAAGCATCGAGAAGCTGCAGCAAACTTTGTCCTTGTCTCTTGTAGAACAATAATCCTTGTACTATAGTACTGTATAATTATGTACATTACAAAGTTAGCACTAATGAAGTATTGAAGAACACCTAATAAAAAATTTAGTAGTAATCTTAGTCTGTTTCTTTTACGTTATTGTCTCTCAAACACACACTATTGCTATGGATTCACTATCAATACTATCACCTCATAATTATAACACTTTTCCTTCTCCCTACTTTTTATAAAAAAATATTTTTTCCAAACTCTACCAATAATTGTCAATCGACAAACTCTGTATAATTATTTTTGCAGTGTACTGTACACGTGACCAAGTTACAATTATTTCATTATAATTATCTATAAACTACCATTATAGTCTTGTGTGCATTGTTTGTTATTATTTAAGTGTTAGAATAACTTGTTGTTTTCGTCCGTTATTGACAGCGGTGGTTATTGAAGTGATGAATTTAATAATAAGTCATTGTTGGTGATAGGATGCCACCCTGGGAGATTATGTAGGCATACTGTGGGAGAGAGAGATGAGTGATTATGTATCTGTTAGCGGTGTACCTATTTCACATTTTTATGGTTACAGGTTGTGCTGGCATTCGTACATATTGGCCGGCTAAGCGAGGTGGTAACTATCTTCAATTTGTCTTGTACAAGGAGAACACAGACACAATGCAGGCAATACAGATGCTGTGTTTCTACACAGGTGAGAGAGAGAGAGACCAAAGAGGTTATGTGCACTAAGACGACCTTTCGCTCTGTAGGGTCAAACCATCCACATTTCAGTACTCTGGTACCAAGGACAGGAGAGCCATCACATCTCAGTTCATGACGGCATATCGGTGAGTATAGTATTGTTTTCTCATGCTTAGTCAGCTAGGTGTTGCTGTTGTTTTTTCCAGAGTGACTGCTGAACGACTCTTGGCAACAAATGGATCTTTCAACAGTGGAATAAGAGTTGGGAACTTCAAGTATGCCTGCAAACATGTGTTTTTCAAAAATAATTTTGTTAATGTTTGTCTCTTTATTCTCTTTATTTTGTGTTTGTTTCTTTGCTTTTATGCTTTCTTTTGTTTGTCTTTTTCCTTTGTTTGCTAATGTGTTTGTTTTATTTCTCTTAATGTTGTCTGTTTGAATTTCAATATTATACTTTTATTACAGGTACACCCAAGACCCAATGAAGCTTGGAAATCACCATGGCAACCACTTCACAATAGTTCTAAGGTGACATGTCTAAATATTCACTAATTCGAATTTTTTTACTCGACTGATCTGATTGGTCGATGCAGGAATGTGTCATGTGATCTGCCGGCCTTGTCCTCCAGTATGCAGTCGCTGACTGATCGAAGCTTCATCAATTATTTTGGAATGCAGCGTTTTGGTACTTCAGTAATACCGACACACCACATAGGAAGGTGACTTGAACATATTTCACATACATGTAGCTGTCTATATAAAATTTCCCAAACCGAAGCTACAATTATCTTCAAATTTCAAATACGGCTAATACAGCCTCACAACACTAGGCCTATAGGACAGCAAATTTAATTTTCATGGGATGTCTTGAGTTGTACTCAGACAAAGAATTCATTCCGTGTCTGGAAAAGTAACCGATATTGTATATCAAAAGTTCTCCGGCGTGAACTCTCACGTCGTTCAGATTTCAATGTTATTAGGTGATTTCTGTATATCAAAAGTTATCTGATGCTTTGATGCATAAACATGTACTGATATGGTACGTGCATCATTGAATTTCTCTATTTTCTAATCTCTCATCTGTTGTATGCTCTGTTTGTCTGTCTCAGAGTGTTGCTCCACTCCAACTGGGAGGAAGCAATAGATCTCATACTAAAGCCCAGACCAGGCGGTAAGCACTGTACTAATAATAGTGCAACACATTACGACATCATCCCTTTGTGCTATAAATAGTAACATTTTAATCTCAGAACACAATGAGGTGCATACAGCTCGTGTGTATTATATGGAGACGAAGGATATTGCTGGTACACTGTCTAGACTGTCATCAAGGAAACACAATTCAGTTGAAGTGCAGCTGTTGAAAGGACTCGAGAAATACGAGTCCAAGAATCACCTGGCAGCTTTACTGTTTGTATGTGGTCTCACTCACTCACTCACTCACTCACTCACTCACTCACTCACTCACTCACTCACACACTCACCCATCCATCCATCCACCCACTCACTAACTCGCTCACTCACTCATGAAGACTTGTATACTTGCAGGCCTACTCTTTCACCCACTCACCTACTCACACACTCTTCTATCATTTGTCCAATGCAGCTACCTCGTAATTCTCGTACGATGTACGTGCACAATCACTCACTCACTCACTCCACTCACTACCCACTGCTGACTAACTCATTCTTCATTCACTCACTCTCATTTTATCCATGCAGCTACCTCGTAATTCTCGTACAATGTACGTACACAGCTACCAGAGCTACATATGGAACAAGATGACATCAGAAAGACTGAGGACACTTGGTCTACAGCCAGTAGTGGGAGACCTTGTCATGACTAAAAGAAAATCAAAAGGTAAATTTGAGCAAGACTATCTATATCGTAAGGGATACTAGAAAGTCTATTTACATATCAATATTGACTTGGCAACAGCTAGTGTGCTCCAATCATTGAGAAATGAGAATAATTTATTATTTTTATTATGGTATCACACACTTGTTTGCTGTATGTCAAATGCCGCTGTGTGTAGTAATGTAAACTATTGTGAAATACAAGGAAGTGTGGGTAGGTTGGTAGTGAGGTTTCATTTTATGATTTCTTCTCATTTGTAGGGAAAAGTGATGGAGTGAGTCAACAGGAAATGAGTGATTTCACTACATGTTGATCTTGTTATGGTAGGAGGGAGTGTCTGAGGAGAGGGATGCACCTGTTGAAGAGGTTGTGTATGTGACTGGAGAGAATATTCAAGAGTTTACAATAGCTGACGTGGTCATGCCCTTGCCTGGATTCAGTGTGAAATATCCGAAAAACTCTGGTAGGTGAGACTTTTGATTGTAAGGGGCTAGTTAGTGAGTGAGTGAGTTGGTAGGTGGGTGAGTGAGTGAGTGAGTGAGGGGTGGGTGGGTGGGTGGGTGAGTGAGTGAGTGAGTGAGTGAGTGAGTGAGTGAGTGAGTGAGTGAGTGAGTGAGTGAGTGAGTGAGTGAGTGAGTGAGTGAGTGAGTGAGTGAGTGAGTGAGTGAGTGAGTGAGTGAGTGAGCATGTAGAGGTAGTCGATGCACATGTGAAAGTGATGTATTTTCATTTATTCAGCTGGAGGGCTGTATTTGTCTCTACTTTCTAAGGATGATTTATCTCCAGAGAAACTGAGACACAGAGTCAGGTGAGAAACATTAACATTGCCAGCAACAACCGGACATATTAGCGTCTAGTCTATATAATAGGTCGCTAATATTTCCGTGTATGAATAGACTAGTGATATTATCCGTTTACAATTTTGTAGAAAATGTATGGACACCATTGAGCATCCCATCCTCACAGCTGCTACTGCAGTAATAGTTGATGCTGTATAAATTGCCTAGTTTTCACCATTTTAGTTGTCCTTGCTACTATAGTGACTTGTGCATAATCGGATACCGCATAGCGGGAAATTTTCGCAGGAGAAAATTTTCGCGAATTTCACGAATTACAGGCTATTCGCGAAAATATTATTCGTGAATGTCTTGTTTTTTGTTGACAAAGATAGGGCAATAGCGCTGATTCGCAAAAATATTATTCACGAAATGCTCTATCTCGCGCATTCGCGAAAATTTTCCGCTATACGGTATTAACCTGTAAACGGCTTATGGCTATGTAACGTACTACCATAATATTATTGTTGGCAATGATTGCTGACTTAAGTGCTGGCAATGATGAGTGTGTATTATTGCAGGGACTTTGCTCTACCTGGAGGCTACCGGAAAATGATTGTGAAGCCAGGAAATGTAAAATGGTCAGTTTAAAAATACTTGAGTTATAGGACCTTGCCAGAATGAAAAAGCAATTTTTTTCTGTGTAGGGAGGTGATTGAGTACAATGATGTGACTGTTCCGTTGGCACGATCTGACAGAGAGATTCTGGAGGGAAAAGTGCATTCTTCAGCTGTGAATGACACTTCAGGTGACATCTGTTGCTACACACATTTTGTCCAAGAATCCCAGAAATGATGTTCCAGTGGATTGGTGTACTGTGAGCTTTCAGAGTCTAATAACAAACATCATTTACAGCACAGTTTGCTGATGGTAGAAGTACCAAAACCCACTGACAGAGCCTCGTCTTTTTCGTAGAGGTCATAGCACACTAGACTAGTTTCTAACCTTAATTTTTTGCTCAAACTCAATTGGTGCCTACAGTATTGTATACAATTCAGCATCTAATATGAACTAGTGGTGTCCCACTATAGATGACAGACTAACTGCCCTCAAGGTGGAGTTCTCTCTCCCTTCCTCCTCATACGCTACCATGGCACTGAGAGAGGTGACAAAACTAGACACATCAGCTCGCTACCAAGCAAACCTCAATGACCCATCAGATAACAAAGAAAAAGACCAGGATGATAGCAATGAAGACGTCGATAGTGAAGAATTAGCTTTACATGTAACTCAACTATAATTTGTTATAATTATGGTAAATTGCGTAATGTCCATGTGTATATGGACGCCGGTCTCTGTCGGTCTCTGTCGAGGCTTCAGATGTGAAGAAGAAGAAACCTGGTCCAGCCAAGAAGAAAGTGGAATCTGTTCGCTGTGTTTGCTCCTCAACAGTTGACTCTGGTCACATGGTCGAGTGTGAACGTTGCAAGATGTGGTGTCATAGTAAGTGTGTCGGTGTTGCACATTTCCTTTTATCTGTCCCTTCTGTGTTAAGACTGTCTTCTCTGTGCTTGATAGCCTTAATAATACTATACTCAATCAGACCAAGGAGATATTAGCACTAAGAGAAGAGGTTGACGTGTTGAAAAACAGCCTTTCTGATAAATTAACCAGCATTACGTCAAGTCTAGTTGCAGTTACCGATAATGATACAACTCTCACTCCAAGCTATGCTAGTGTTGCTCAGGCTAAACGTTCGTCAAGGGCTAATATTGCGAGCTCCGCTGCAGTATTTCACAATCAGTCTGACCGCAAGTTCAATGTAGTACTATATGGCATCTCTGAGAATCCAAAGGGGACCAAAAAGAGTCTAAGACAAATCAGGGATTTTGAATCTGTCTCATCGATTGTTAATGCTGTAGACAGCGATATCTCTGGGCACTCAATTCGTGATTGTACTCGTCTGGGTAAATTCAGTGAGTCTCACACTAGGCCTAGGCCTATCCTAGTCAAACTCAATTGTAAACGTGATGTCATCTCCATTCTTACAAACAGAACCAAGCTAGCTACTGGAATTTTCGTCAAACCTGATATGTCGTTGCAGGAACGCAAAGTCGAAGCACTTATTCTTAAAGAGAGACGTAGTCTTATAAATTCTGGTACTGACTCCAAACACATCAAAATCCGAGGGAACTCTCTTTTCGTCAGAAACAATGTTTTTGGTTCTGTTGATGTAACTGGCTCCGAATTGAAGTTTATCTTCAGCTCAAACAACACCCCTAATTCCTCACTTGTCCTGAATAATGGTTCTACTACGACTGTATCCTCAAATACAACTACTGTTGCAACTGCATCCTCTGTCGCAACTGTTGCCTGTGATGATCCCCAGTCATCACCTGCGACAGCTTCCGTTTTTGTCCCTGCTGCTAACTCTAATGAATGACTAGGTTGTAAGCTCTCTTTGCTTTTATGGAATGCACGTAGTCTTGTGAATAAAATTGACCAATTTCAATCTGTTGTGTATGCTGGTGATTTTGACATTATCTGTATAACTGAAACATGGCTGACTGATGCTGTAAGTAGCTCTGAGCTTCTTTCTAATTATTGTGTGTATCGTCGAGACAGAGGTAGCCGTGGTGGTGGTGTGCTGATTGCTGTTAAGATTTCAATTGCTTCTCGGCTTTTTTGCATTGGTGATTCCTTTGAAATGGTCACTGTTTTTCTTGAAACTCGTCCTCGTTTATTGCTCTCATGTCTGTACATTCCTCCTAACTGTTCAACTGAGTATCAAAACTTGGTTCTTCAATTCTTAGCTACTTTTGGAAATGATTTAAATTCATTTGTAGTTGGTGACTTCAATTTATCTGATATTGACTGGGAGACACAACATGCAACTTCTTCATTTTCTCAAGAAATATGTAAATGTTTTTGTTTGCATAATTTTGTTCAGTTGGTTGATAGCCCGACTCATCAGTCAGGGTCTATCCTTGATCTTGTTTTTACTAATGTTCAAAGTAGGGCTACTGATATCATTGTATCATCTAATCTTCCTTTGTTTCTGATCATTTTCCTATTATTGTTGGTATTCTGTTGAGTCCTGTTAATTCTGTTTCTTCTGTCAAACCTAAATTAAATTTCTTTCAATGTGATTTTGTTGCTTTTTCTGATCATTTAACTGATTTGCTTTCTGTATATGATCTATTTTCTTTTGATCGTCTGGAAATATCTTGGCTAGCATTAAAAAACGCTATCACTCAGTGCATTTCACTCTTTGTGCCTAGTTCCACTGTCTCTAGCGACAATCTGCCTCGTTGGTTTAATGCCTCAGTACGACATCAACACAATAAAGTCCGGACTCTTCGCAAACGTGTCAAAACTCACTCTTTCTTATCCCAGAAACTTGAGTCAATGGAGAATGAACTTCAAAAGCTTGTCTTGTCTGCTAAAGAAAGTTATCTCACTGACCTAACTGTTTCATTCAAGAGTGATCCTCACAAGCTCTATTCTTATCTCAAGCAAATGACTGACGATGGCTCTGGACCTAGTGTTTTGTGTCATAATGGCAGGTTGATTTATGATCCCGCTGTCAAGGCTACTTTATTTAATGAGTATTTTCACTCAGTCTTCACTTCTAGTGACTTTTGTCTTCCTTCTTTTGATTCCTTCTCAGCTCCTGCTTTTCCATGTATTTCTGAGTTGTCTCTTGATTCTAGTGAAGTCTATACTACTCTTGTCCAGCTTGACATCACTAAGGCCATGGGACGTGATGATCTTCATCCATCTATCTTTAAGTATTGTGCTGATATTCTCTCTGATTCAATTACTTGTTTATTTAACTGGTCTCTTGAATACTCTGTTCTTCCTCCTGAATGGAAAGTTCACAAAATATGTCCGATACATAAAAGTGGGGATAAAAGTCTAGTTACCAACTATAGGCCTATTTCTCTTCTCTGTATCATATCTAAGGTGCTTGAGAAGGTTGTTTTTAATCACGTCATTCAATATGTGGGTCACAAGTTATCAAGTCGTCAGTTTGGCTTTATGAAGGGCAGATCATGCTTGTCCCAACTTCTCAGTTCATATGCACAGGTTTACCAAGATTTAGACAACGGTACTAAAGGCGTTGATGCACTTTTCCTTGATTTTACTAAGGCATTTGACTCTGTACCGCATAATGAACTCTTGTTTAAGCTTTGGAAAATTGGAGTCACTGGCAAGCTATGGCATTGGTTTAGAGCATATCTTTCCAATAGAGAACACTATGTGGTTGTGGAAAATGCCAAGTCTTCGTTGCTCCCCGCGGTCTCAGGTGTTCCACAAGGTAGCATCCTTGGCCCACTGCTGTTTCTGATCTATATTGATGATTTACCCGTGCATATTGTTCATTCTGAAAGTTATTTATTTGCTGATGATGTCAAGCTTTTCAAATCTATCTGTGACTCTAACTCTTTACAACAAATGTCTGTTGATCTTTCTTGTTTGAATGACTGGTGCGAAACCTGGAAACTCAAACTTAACTGTCGCAAATGTGCTCACTTGCGTTTTTCATTCTCACGTAAGTCTAAAGAGCTGTGTGAACCTGCAATGTATTCTGTGGGTAGCTCAGTTATTGCCACTGTTGGTCAACAGAAGGACTTAGGCATTATTGTTACTAATGATTTGTCCTGGAGCTGTCATTACAGTAAAATCTGTAAGAATGCTTATTCTTCTCTTCACTTAATCAAGAGAGTACTTCCTGCTACATCTTCGGTCTTGCTAAAGAAACGCTTATATATCTCAATAGTTCGATCACATTTCGCATATTGCCCACAGCTTTGGAAGCCTTTTCATGCTAAAGACATTCTTAACCTTGAAAGAGTTCAGAGAAGAGCAACTAAGTATCTTTTGAATGACTATGTTATTGACTACAAATCAAGATTGCGCCAACTAAATATCCTACCACTCTCTCTCTGGTTTGACCTCAGAGACATAATGTTTTTAATCAAATGCCTGCAAAACAATAATGAAGACAATTTTAATATCTATGACTATGTTAAGTTCACCTCAGGCCGCACAAGATCGTCTGGGGTGAAGCTTGCGATTAATTATACTAGAACTTCATCCTATAGACATTTTTATTTTAATCGTATTGTTTTAATTTATAATGCAATTAGTTCTGTTGTAAATTTATCTGATTCTTATTATACTATTCAATGTAAGGTTGTTTTATTTCTATGGTCTTTTTTTGATTCACACTTCAATCCATACGATACATGCTCTTATCACCTTGTCTGTCCCTGTAATTCATGCCATTCTTCAGGTTTTTATATTTAGATTAGTGTAGATTTATAATGTTTCTGTGTTTTTGTTTTTGTTTGTTTTTGGCTCTACATGAATTTGTAGGTGTCCTTCAGCAGTTAATTTGCCTCAATTAATCCGTTTCCTGTATTTACTTTCTGTTTATTATGCTGCTGTAAAGTCTGATAATAATAATAATAATAATATGATAAGGTACACCAGAAACGTTTTACAGAATATAATTGCCTATTGCCTAGTTATTATTGGGGCGAGCCTGAGCGAGCCCCACATTGATTGGCACAATGGCCCACGCGGCGGGGAATCTGTCACGGGGTAGCGTTTGTCGTTTTCAATGTTCCCGATAACTAGGAAACGCCCTTTTTAGCACGTGCGCACATTAGAATTGGCGCTTGGTTTCAAACAAGATACCTGGCATTCTGGCAATGATGCAGATGACTCAGGACGACAACAACAGAGATCAGAGACACATAAAAAGCAACAACATTACACGACAAGGCCGCTACCAGAAAGCGACGACGAGAGGCAGAGTCACCCGATCAACGTGGAAGCGGACGACTGGAGCGACAAAATACATGACAAAAGGAATATCAAAGGGCCTACCGGAGACGCCGGCGGAAAGCAGTAGCTACAACAGAGCAAACAGTAACTTAGGTACGTCTAATGAGCTCGTGTGTGATAGCAGTAGAGCCTGCAGTGAGTGAGGAGACCGAGGAACCATGCCCTATTCATCACATCTTCCGGTACATTGTTCCCATGACGCCTAGGCAAGGAACACACTCAGCAAGAGATAGTTGGAGGAAGTGCGCCATATCTGCACTGATTCGATTCTATTCACCATCAACAAACCCATTAGTGCCGGTTAAATATAAACATTATAGCACAAAAATCTGTGGTGAAACTGGTGTTCACATAAATTTAATACAGACTTATCTACTAAAATCTGGACTCACCACATAGACTAACCTGGTGCAAATATAATAATAAGTATTATGTTATACACTAACAAGGCTAAATTATATCAATGCTCAGGCTCGCCCCTGCCATTCCATGAATGTACTAGTTATAATCGCTATTTGTACCAGCTCCAGGAGTGATTAAAAGTTTTTGAAGGCGTGGCATGTTTACAGTTTACACGTGAGCTTGTAGTTGTCACCAAACTTGATTAATTTCCTGGAACTCAGCAACGTTGTTTAGCAGCTATACGTATGTACCACTAGGCAGTGCTTAGATAGTTCATAATGTCTGGAGACCCCAGCCAGAGAACAGGTGAGTGTGCTCAACTACAGAAGCTGTGGTACGGTTCAACACACTGACTCTATCCATAGTTGCTGATGACAACACTGCTGTGTACCATGTGTTCCGTGAACACTTTTATCAACTTGTGGAGGCAATGGGGACTAGTCCAACAGCACTGATACCAGTCCTCTACTCTAAACAACTGATCAGTTACACTGATAAGATCAACCTCACTGGTGTTGGTGATTTCGACAAGGCCATAAAGTTACTAAATGCAGTGGAGACTAAAATGAAGGCTGAGCCCAGAGCAGCTCGAGTGGTGAGAGAATTGTGTGAGGCAGTGAATGATCACCCTGCGCTGAGACTTGTTGCTGTTAGGATCACAACAGCACTAGGTGAGTGGAACTAGTCTTATTGTGCAACATTCTTCCATCTGGCACCCCTCCAGATCAACCTGCCTCCAATATTACAGTACCTGTGGTTCCTACATCACACACTCCGCTCGTCCAGAGGTACATCGACTACCTCAAGGATCGCTTCATCAACAAATCACCACTACTGAAGGAAAAAGTACTGAAGGTCCGACCAAAAGAGTTCATTCACCTTAACCTGGTCAGCAATGAAGCCCAAGAGGAGGAGGAAGAGGTAAAGAGTCAGTGCCTCTTGCTACAGCTCCGTGGAGACGTTGCTGCTATAAGGAAGAAAAGGAGGCCAATGGAGATGGAGGACATTGGTATCAGTAAGGACCAATCAGTAGCAAAACACATTTTGGTAGAAGGTAGCCCGGGAATAGGAAAGACAATGTTCTCTTGGGAGCTTTGTCGCCAATGGGCAGAGGGCAAGATGCTACAAGATAGGAATATCGTTTTAATGTTACAGCTGCGTAGTAAGCGCGTGCGAGAGGCAAAGAATCTGTCCGATCTTTTCCATCATGATAACGAGAGTATCAAACAAGAGGTTTTGGAGCACATAACCTCGGTAGATGGTAGAGGTGTGTTTCTAGTGCTTGAAAGATACGATGAGTTAACAGAAGATCAGAGAGCAGAAGGCAGCATATTGAATCAGCTTCTGATAGGAGAGTGTCTGCCAAAAGCATCGATTATGGTGACCAGTCGGCCACTAGCCAGTGATAGATTGTGTCCAGAGTTTAAGGAAAGCGTTGATCAACACATAGAAATAGTGGGATTCAATGACGAGGATATAAAATCATACATGGAAAGTGCATGTCAAAGATTAAAGCAGCCCCAGGTATTGGCCGACCTGTTATCGTACATATCTTCCAACCCATTTGTGTCCTCTATGATGTATATCCCTCTTCAATGTGCTATGCTCACTGCCCTGTACATTGAGAAATGGCAAAAGAGGGGCGGCAGTCTTCATGCTCCCACTACTCTGACACAGCTTTACACAGACCTACTGCTCAGCTCGTTGATTCGCTACATGAGGGATCATCCGATCTACAGTAAATGTGAAATGACTGCAATCACACAACTGACAGACTTGCCCTCAGAGGTACAGGAACAGGTTAGGAAGCTGTCCGAGCTAGCAGCAAAGGGTCTGGAGAACAGACAGTTTATATTCAATAGCATTCCGTGTGATCATATGGGTCTGATGCAAAGTACGGAGGAGGAGTTAGTAATTGGCAGCTCAGTGTCTTACTGTTTTTTACACCTCACCCTACAGGAATATTTGGCCGCCTTGCACTGGTCTGGAATGGGCCCAGAGGATTTGGTTAGACTGGTTAGTGAGACGAGCTTGTTTCCTCTTGACACACTTGTTAAGGATGGGATTACTGAAGCAACACATTACCATTGGCCAGCTCTTTACTTTCTTTCTGGTCTCTCTTCAATTCCAACTGAGCTATTGAAAGGATGCCTTACAGCAGCTCACACAAAATTAAAAGATGATTGGGTACAATACACCTTAAAGAAAATCCCAAGCTTGTTGCCTGTTTTCTCAGCATCTGTTGGAGCCAAGTATAATCCTTATTTCTTTCAACTACTGTTTGAATCGCAGTCTCGTGAACTGGTTGCTGAGTTATTTATTGAGGATTCGCGATCGATTAGTCCCATGAGTACTAATCCACTTGAATGCTTCGTTACTGCCTGGTGTGTTGCCAACAGTAGTCCCGAGTCACGATGGCATGTTCGCTTTGGGGATGTGTTGGTTTTAGAAAAGTTTGTTGAAAATTTTAAAAGATTTGGTTGTTGCTCAACTGAAAGAGAGCATGGTAAAATTGCAGAGGTTTTTGTCGGAGATTGTAAATTTCAAGCTGCCCGTTGGAAAGCTTTACTGTCAATTTTTCCATGTGTAGAATATCTACGTTTGTGCAGAATTCTTGTTACTGATGTAACACACTTTGAGCCCTTGCTATCCAATGTACACAAATTTGCCTCATTGAAAGGATTGGAGATACGGGTTAAAGGTGATGTTTGTGTATTACCAGCAGTGACTATACCGCCACAGCACTGCCCATCACTCTTCGAACTTACACTTTCTGGTACAGCAAGCTTGTTTCTGCTTCAATGCTTTGCTTTGCCTAATATCAACACACTGACTACACTAGTATGTCCGCTGCCAACTATCTCTTCCAATCTCAGTAGTTTCTGTGCTTGCCTGGGCCAAACCGCCAGTCTCAAGCTGTTAATAATAACGTACACTGATGTAACTACTTGTGAAGCCAAGGAATTGGCTAGTGCTCTGGAGAAGAATAGGTCACTTGAAGTCTTGGGATTTAAGGCTGACTCAGTGACAATCACTGATGAAGCTGATAGAATAATTGGAAAAGTATTGAGTAGCCGCCCATCAATAAAAAAGATTTTTTTTTTAAATGATGGCTCCCCCATCGATATAAAGCTAGCTTTGGGCGAGAGTCTATTAACGAGAAGTATCGAAGAAGATGAGGAGTTACAGCAAAAAATATTGGCCTTCAAGTTGTCTCTTGAACAACAATAATCCTTGTACTAATACTAATCAAGTATAGTAAGAATACCTAATAAAAATTTCAGTAGTAATCTTAGTCTGTTTCTTGTACGTTATGGTCTCTCAAACACACACTATTGCTATGGACTCATTATCAATACTATCATCTCATAATTATAACACTTTCCCTTCTCCCTACTTCTATAAAAAAATATTTTTCCAAACTCTACATGTACCAATAATTGTCAGTCAACAAACTCTGTATAATTATTTTTGCAGTTTACTACTGTACACATGACCAAGTTACAATTATTTCATTATAAATAATAATTATTTATAAACTACCATTATAATAGTATTGTATGCATTGTTATAAGTGTTAAAATAAATTGTTGTTTTAGTCCGTTATCGACAGCGGTGGTTATTAAAGTGATGAGAATTTGATAAATAAGTCATTGTTGGTGATAGGATGCCGGCCTGGGAGATTATGTAGGCACACTGTGGGAGAGAGAGATGAGTGATTAAGTATCTGTTAGCGGTGTACCTATTTCAAGTCCAAGTAAGAGACTGACGACCTCTTCAAAGAACCTTTGCACAGCTATAAATTATTATATAATGACACTTTAAGTCTTCAGAGTTCCAAAACAGTGCTAAGAAGTTGAATTATGCAGGCTTTAGGGATAATAGTAAAGTCATAAAAGATCCAGAAAAATAAACAGTAGTATTAGAATTCTTCCAAAGACTGCTTGTGAGTATATTCACCCGAAGACTGCTTGTGAGTAAAAACTAGTATTGTATGTGTGTTGCTTACTCGTGTTGTGTAGCTGTACTAGTAGTGGTTAGCTGTTCATCTGATGATGGAACAGCGCCAGCAGAGTAATGGTCACCATTTTCTTCAACTCCTTCTCCGTCGTGTCTTGCTACACTATGCTGCTTGTCTTCTTGAATTATTAATGGTGCTTTGTTCAGTTGTGAAGTGCCATAAAAAATGTGCAGTGAAGCTTCACTAATAGACACCACTATGATCAATATTAACAAGGCTTTAAAATACATGTGAATAATTCTTTACCTGTACAAAGTGTCCGTTATAACATGCATAATGGTTCGGAATGACAGAGTTGCACTGTGGGTCCAAATTTGCACACAAAGTTTTAAACTTCAACACTATAAGTGTTGCAGCAATGTCGACTGAGCAAGAGACAGCAGTGAATGTATGTAGTTATCAAAGCTGACGGTAAAGAGAGCCAACACTGATCATCCGTGACCTAGTGATGTCAGTGATGGTGTTCCTCTTCTCATCAATACACCTGTCAGATGCTCTGGATAACAAGACCAGGAAAATTACATTTAACAGGCATCTGCTATAGAGTAGTAACTCAGTGGTATTTTGTGTACAGTATTTCACTCAATTAAGACTATATATAGTGTCTGCTTAGACCAATAACTCATAAAGCATAACAAGGTCAAGATCACTAAAAGTGCTCTTTGTCTCGATATATATATAAAAGACACAGCATTGCATGAATCATAGTGTTAACTGCATAAGTCTGCATGGATCAATTATTAATAGGATACTCACTGTCAGGAAGATAATGACCTCTAAAGAGTATTCATCTCTACTCTCATTTGCAAAAGAATATTTTTTGCCAGACAGTATACACAGAGTCATGCAAGTGAGAGACAATCATGAGTATGCATATTGAGTATGTATTACTGTCAACTTATTTGCAGAGACTTTAATTTGCTCTGCCTGCCAAAGCTACTGGAAAATGATCGTGAAACCAAAGGATGTAAATTGTCAATTTTACTTTTAAAATTAATAATAATAGTTCAAGTGACTCAACTGATAAACCTTGTACATCTGCATGGATAGACAAACTATTTGTACTTTCTATAGGTTATGTATGAAAGTAATTGAGTACAATGATGTGGCTGTTCCATTCAATTGGCACAATCTGACACAGAGATTTTATAGGGAAAAGTGCATTCACCATTATATTATGCTGTTGCAAATGACACTTCCGGTAGAACAGCACACACACACACACAAACTCACATGCACGAACACACAATTTAAGTTGTGAGCACCCACCGTGAGCACCGGTTGTTAAGAGCACATGCACTTTGTCCAAGAAACCAGAAATGTGGATTGTGCATGTGCTGCGAGCCTTCAGTGTCTAACAAACATCCATTAAAGCAAGTTTGGTGATGCATGGTATAAAACCCATTTTTGTTTGTAATAAGAGGTCATAGCACGCTAGATTAGTTTCAGACCCACATTCACATACTCAAGCTCAGTTGATGCCTACCAGTACTGTGCATCTAATATGAACTAGTGCTGTCCCACTATAGATGACAGACTAACTGCCCTCAAGGTGGAGTTCTCTCTCCCTTCCTCCTCATATACGCTACCATGGCGCTGAGAGAGGTGACAAAACTAGACACATCAGCTCACTACCAAGCAAACCTCAATGATCCATCAGATAACAAAGAGAAAGACCAGGATGATAGCAATGAAGACGATTATGAAGAATTAGCTTTACATGTAACTCAATTATCATTGCCGATCGGCAATGATATGTAGGGATGACCTCGAATTATTATAATAATGTTGTAAATTGAAGAGTTGTATTGTTTAATATTCTGATAGTTATTTTACTCTATTGCTGTTATATACATAGCAGGACTGTACTGAATTTTATTGGAGCAATGGGAGAAGCAAAGGTATAGGTGCACCATTGCAGAAACGATGATGCTTTTATAGTGCACGGAGTAAATCACTCAGCCGAGCTCAGTAAGACTGTTAGCTAGTTCAGCTGCTATTATCGCAACACGCAATCTCTGCTCCACCGTCCATAGAGATAAAAAGATAAAATCACGTCGTTTAAATTATATGCGGGATTGATGAATAATAATTACTGCCTAAGCCGAATATTCTAAGCTCTAATCTGGCTCTAATTGTAATTATGCAGAAAAATTATAAAGGCGTGGCTTATTTACACGTGAAAATAGTGGTCACCATTTTTTGTCAGTAAATTTCAACTTCAGCCTGGAACAGTTTCAACCTTGGCATCTGTGGAACAAGTGAGTAGGAACTGAATATCAATGTTGTTATGCACTACATACATCTGCTGATCTGCAGCTAGTACGTGTACGTATCAGTAATCAGTGTACACCTGCGTGGTTCATCATGTCTGGAGACTCCGGCCAGAGAACAGGTGAGTGTGAATAACTGTAGCAGCTGTGGTTACATTGAGTCTACTCTACAGTTGCCGATGACAACACTGCTGTGTACCATGTGTTCCGTGAACACTTTAATGACCTAGCAATGGGATTGAGTACTAGTCCAACTGCACTGATATCAGTCCTCTACTCTAAACGACTGATCAGTGTTATTGATAAGATTAACCTCACCTCACTCAAGGGTGTTGGTGATTTCGAGAAGGCCGCCAGGTTACTGAATGCAGTGGAGACTAAAATGAAGGCTGAGCCCAGAGCAGCACAAGTAGTGAGAGAATTGTGTGAGGTAGTGAATGATCATCCTGCGCTGAGACTTGTTGCTGATAGGATCACAACAACGCTAGGTGAGTGGAACTAGTTTTAAGGCGGTGATACACTATAGAGCATTGTTGCCTGCATGCTCAAACTTCTGGAAGAAGTCCACCATTACTGCTGTGCTTGCCTTTAGTGAGTTAGAGCCCTTGAATCCTCCCTCCACTACTTGTGAGGATCATTATATGTCGCACCAGCAATAGAATGGCGTCATAATTATTTGTGAAACAATTTTGCTACGTGACCTACTACGCATCTTGTTACAGGCAACATTGTTGCCTACATGGTCGTGTGTAACTAATTTGTTGCATGCAGCCAGGCAACAACAGGGGAGTACGACAAGATAATTTATCCTGACGTAATGCTGACGTAGCTTCACGTAGGCAATGATTTAGTAAACCAGAATACATTGCGTCTTTCCTGGTCTGCTACTCCTTTAGAGGACAATTTGACCGGTAAGTATGTTGCTAAATAGTCCAAGACCTTTCGTTTCCACCTGTACCTCTTTTAGTTTTTGCAGTACAGAGAGCTGAAGATAAAGAATTGGTTGGCAAAATTATTCACCCAAGAAAGCACCAACGTGATCAAAACAGCATTGCTATCATTCTAGAGCAACATTCGGTTAATATTGTAAAGAAATTTCGGCTGTGGCGCACAAACTCTGGCTGCAATACACACAAAATGTTGTCCAATCACTGTAACAGCAGAAAACTTGTTTTAGCTATTTTCAGTAGATTGTTCTGGAATATTACTTGCCTTGACCTGGAGTGTAAACAATGCACACTTGAGCTCGATATCATGTACTATAACGCGATGGCAAACTGTTTAAACTATCCTGCAAAGACCTGCATACATTCCATTCCTACATTCCTTTGTAGTGGGCGTGTCGTATGTCAGTAATACGTCATATTAAATTAGCTTGTCGTACCCCCTGAGGCAACAATATTGCCTGCAAAAAATTTCTTAGTGTGTCATGCAAATTTGAAACAACTTTTTTTGCGCTATAATACGGTGGACCACACGAAGAGAGTGTAAAACTATGTTTTTGACATTTTGTTTCATATCTCAGGAACCAAGTGTCCTATGATCATGTTGCAGGTACAGCGCTTTGAATAGATCTTGCAATGCCACAGTCAAAGCGGAAGTAATACATTGACCAATCAAACACGGCTGGTCACGTGCGGGCCTGCATCAGTGAATTGAAGCGCGTGTTTGATTGGTCAACGTAAAAAAACGCGTTACTTCCGCTTTGACTGTGGCGTTGCAAGATCTATTCAAACCGCTGTACCATTATGATCCTCTATCCTTACTGAACACCCTCATTCATATGGCTTTGTGTCACGTGATGTGGGAGTGTCACAACATAGCGGCGTATCACACCCACTGGAACGGCAGTTTTTAGTTAGGATTTCCAGAACTACTGGTAGTTAAGATTTCTTAACGCTGCATTACAACCTTCACCTAGAGCGCTAACCTGTCGGCAAGTGTCCGTCTCTAACTAGCGTTAGTTTGGCAAAGGGGAGCAAAAGATGGGTTTCGCGACAAGCCAAAACTTTAGGTGCGGGAAATCCGATTACGCGGGAGTTAAGCTCCAATACTTGGAGACTGCACAGTCAATACATTCATCCACACTTTGCCACACACTACGCGTCCCTAGAAATGTGCACAGTGACAAACGAGACTCTTTCCTGCTGGAGTGCCGTTTTCTTGCCGCCATCTTGCTAATTTAATGGATATTGTGATGTCATACGTTGGTTATTAGCATGTGTTGCATCATAACTATTACAATGTGTTTTCATTAGTTATGACGTTTTACACAGCCAATAGTTATTATGCGTGACATCACAAAAATCAATTAAATTAGCAAGATGGCGGCAAGAAAACGGCACTCGAGCAGGAAAGAGTTTCGTTTGTCACTGTGCACATTTCTAGGGACGCGTAGTGTGTGGCAAAGTGTGGATGAATGTATTGGCTGTGCAGTCTCCAAGTATTGGAGCTTAACTCCCGCGGAATCGGATTTCCCGCAACTAAAGTTTTGGCTTGTCGCGAAACCCATCTTTTGCTCCCCTTCACCGAACTAACGCTATTTAGAAACGGACACTTGCCGACAGGTTAGCGCTCTAGGTGAAGGTTGTAATGCAGCGTTAAGAAATCTTAACTACTACTAGTTCTGAAAATCTTAACTAAAAACTGTCTTTCCAGTGGGTGTGATACGCCGCTATGTTGTGACACTCCCACGTCACGTGACACAAAGCCATATGAATGAGGGTGTTCAGTAAGGATAGAGGATCATAATGGTACCTGCAACATGATCATAGGACACTTGGTTCCTGAGATATGAAACAAAATGTCAAAATCATAGTTTTACACTCTCTTCGTGTGGTCCACTGTCTAGGGCGCCCTATGCCAAGCAACAATTAACAATGTTGCAAGCAACAAAGTTACGTAGTGTATCATTGTCTTAAGTTGCATAGTGTTGTAACATTGCCTTTATTGCTCCATCTGGCACTCCCATCAGATCAACCTGCTTCCAGTAATACAGTACCTCCTGCTCCACACACTGCTTCCAGTATTACAGTACCTATGGTTCCTACTCCACACACTCCGCTCGTCCAGAGGTACATCGACTACCTTAAGGATCGCTACATCAACAAATCACCATTACTGAAGGAAAAAGTACTGAAGGTCCGACCAAAAGAGTTCATTCACCTTAACCTGGTCAGCAATGTAGCCCGAGACAAGGAGGAGGAGGAAGAGGAGGAGGAGGAAGAGGATGTAAAGAGTCAGTGCCTCTTGCTACAGCTCCTTGGAGACGTTGCTGCTATAAGGAAGAAAAGGATACCAATGGAGATGGAGGACGTTGGTATCAGTAAGAACCAGTCAGTAGCAAAACACATTTTGGTAGAAGGTAGCCCGGGAATAGGAAAGACAATGTTCTCTTGGGAGCTTTGTCGCCAATGGGCAGAGGGCAAGATGCTAAAAGATAGAGATATTGTTTTAATGTTACAGCTGCGTAGTAAGCGTGTGCGAGAGGCAAATAACCTGTCTGATCTTTTCTATCATAACAATGAGGAAACCAAACAGGAGGTTTTGAAGCACATAACCTCGGTAGATGGTGAAGGTGTGTTTCTAGTGCTTGAAGGATACGATGAGTTAACAGAGAATCAGAGAGCAGAAGGCAGCATATTGAATCAGCTTCTGATAGGAGAGTGTCTGCCAAAAGCATCAATTATGGTGACCAGTCGGCCACTAGCCAGCGATAGCTTGTGTCCAGAGTTTAAGGAACGTGTTGATCAACACATAGAAATAGTGGGATTCAATGACGAGGATATAAAATCATATTTGGAAAGTGCATGTCGAAATGTAAAGCAGCACCAGAAAATATTGGCAGACCTGTTGTCGTACGTATCTTCCAACCCATTTGTGTCCTCTTTGATGTATATCCCTCTTCAATGTGCTATACTCACTGCCCTGTACATTGAGAAATGGCAAAAGAGGGGCAGTCTTTATGCTCCCACTACACTGACACAGCTTTACACAGACTTACTGCTCAGCTCGTTGATTCGCTACATGAGGGATGATCCGATCTACAGTAAGTATGAAATGACTGCAATCAGACAACTATCAGACCTACCCTCAGAGGTACAGGAACAGCTTAGTAAACTGTCCGAGCTAGCAGCAAAGGGTCTGGAGAACAGACAGTTTATATATGATAGCATTCCGTGTGATCATATGGGTCTGATGCAAAGTACGGAGGAGGAGTTAGTAATTGGCTGCTCAGTGTCTTACTGCTTCTTACACCTGACCCTACAGGAATATTTGGCCGCCTTGCACTGGTCTAGAATGGGCCCAGAGGATTTGGTTAGACTGGTTAGTAAGACGAGCTTGTTTCCTCTTGACACACTTGTTAAGGATGGGATTACTGGAGCAACACATTACCATTGGCCAGCTCTTTACTTCCTTTCTGGTCTCACTTCAATTCCAACTGAGCTATTGAAAGGATGCCTTACAGCAGCTGTCACAGAATTGAAAGATGATTGGATAAAATACATCTTAGAGGAAATGCCAAGCTTGAGGCCTGCCTTTTCAGCAACTTTTGGAGCTGAGTATAATCCTTATTTCTTTCAACTACTGTTTGAATCGCAGTCTCGTGAACTGGTTGCTGAGCTATTTACTGAGGATTTGTGTAATCCCATGAGTACAAATCCACTTGAATGCTTGGTTACTGCCTGGTGTGTTGCCAACAGTAGTCCCAAGTCACGATGGCTTGTTCGCTTTGGGGATGTGTTGGCTTTAGAAAAGTTTGTTGAAAATTTTAAAAGATTTAGAACTGAAAGCAGGCAGGGCACTATTGCTGGGGTTTATGTCAGAGATTGTAAATTTCAAGCTGCCCGTTGGAAAGCTTTACCCTCACTGCCGTCAATTTTTCCTCATGTAGAATATCTGGGTATAAGAGACATTCTTGTTGCTGATGTAGAACACTTTGTGCCCTTGTTCTCTATTGTACGTGAATTTGCCTCATTGAAAGTATTGGAGATCTGGATTGAAGGTGATGATGGTGTATTACCAGAAGTGACTATACCGCCACAGCACTGCCCATCACTCTTCACACTTACAATTTCTGGTAAAGCTAGCTCATTTCTGCTTCAATGCTTTGCTTTGGCTAATATCAACACACTGACTACACTAGAATGTCCGCTGCCAACTGACTCTTCCAATCTCAGTAGTCTTTGCACTTGCCTGAGCCAAACCACCAGTCTCAAGGTGTTAATAATAACGGATACTGATGTAACTACTTGTGAAGCCAAGGAATTGGCTAGTGCTCTGGAGAAGAATAGGTCACTAGAAGTCTTGGGATTTAGGGCTTATTACTCGGTGACAATCACTGATGAAGCTGATAGAATAATTGAAGAAGTGTTGATTAGTCGCCCATCTTCATTAAGAAAGTATCTTTTTAATTACGATTACATGCCCGTTGGTGTTGATCCAAAGCTAGCTTTAGCTGAGTGTCAAGCAATGGCAGCAGTAGAGAGACAGACAGGTACCAAAGAAGATGAGGAGCTGCTACAGCATGTACTGGCTTTGTCTCTTATAGAACAGTAGCTATCATGCAACATGCAAACTTTGCTAAGCAAGCGCTGTGCAAGTGTCTAGAACATGGCTAATAGTAATCTTAGTGTATACAGTTCCTTGTGCGTCAAGTCCCTCATGTACATACATGTACAATTCTCACTAATACCTCATCTACATGTAACACTTCTCTCTCATCTACATGTAACACTTCTCTCTCATCTACATGTAACACTTCTCTCTCATCTACATGTAACACTTCTCTCTCATCTACATGTAACACTTCTCTCTCATCTACATGTAACACTTCTGTCTCATCTACATGTAACACTTCTCTCTCATCTACATGTAACACTTCTCTCTCATCTACATGTAACACTTCTCTATACCTCATCTACATGTAACACTTCTCTCTCATCTACATGTAACACTTTTACTTTTAAAAATATTCTCACTTTTCTAATCAAATTTTTCGCCTCCTACCACTATAATTCTCCTCATTACCACTTTAATATTTCTCCTCACTACCACGATAATTTTTTCTCCTCACTACCACTATAATTTTTTCTCCTCACTACCACTATAATTTTTTCTCCTCACTACCACGATAATTTTTCTCCTCACTACCACTATAATTTTTTCTCCTCACTACCACTATAATTTTTCTCCTCACTACCACTATAATTTTTTCTCCTCACTACCACTATAATTTTTTCTCCTCACTACCACTATAAATTTTTCTCCTCACTACCACTATAATTTTTTCTCCTCGCTACCACTATAATTTTTTCTCCTCGCTACCACTATAATTTTGGTTTTATTTGAAGTACATTGTATGTTTGAGGACATAATTATTCTTTTAGCAGTTACTTACAAATTTTCATTATAATAATTATTATAATCTATAAACTACCGTTATAGTCTTGTATGCATTGTTTGTTATTATAAAGTGTTAGAATAAATTGTTGTTTTCATCTGTTATTGACAGCGGCGGTTATTGAAGTGACGAGAATTTGAGAAATAATAAGTCATTGTTGGTGATAGGATGCCGCCCTGAGAGATTATGTAGGCATACTGTGGGAGAGAGATGAGTGATAAGTATCTGGTGTAGTTGCAGACTGTCTATAGTGCCTTTGAAAAGGACTTTTGCTTAGCTACATGTACATAAACTAAAATTGACAAATACAGTATGGAGGGAAATTTCCATGAGATAAAAATAATTTCACGAAAGCATGAGGAAATTTCTAAATAGTCTTATTTTTCGTGAACGGCCTTTTGTCATTGTTTTACACTAAAATAAAAAATTTAAAAATATTTTTTGCGAATTCTCGAAAAAATTTTAATAATCTCATGTAAACAATAAGGTAAGGAAAAATAAATATTAAGATAGCGAAGTTAAAAATTCTCCCCTTGAACACAGGATAAAATTTCAAGTCATCAGGGGTTTTTTAATTCCTAAAGAGTGCTAAACAGTATTTTTGAAAAGTCAAGTCCTCAGGGTCCAGAAAAAATGAAGATAAGATCATCCATCACAAACGTCCTTGCTTGAGTATTAAAACTAGTATTTTATGTGTGTTGCTTACTCGTGTTGTGTAGCTGTACTAGTAGTGGTTAGCTGGTCATCTGATGATGGAAGTGCAGCAGATGTGTGATGGTCACCATTCTCTGCAACCTCATCCTCATCATGTCTACCTGCTCCATGTTGCTTGTCTTCTTTTAGGTACTAATGGCAAAGATAATAAACATGTCACCAATAAGATTGCTAAATCTTGTTCAACACTTCAAATTCAGGCCTAAGACCATTCCAGATGAGTTGTAAAAATACGCCCGTCTAGACGGCCGTATTTTTACGACACATTTACTGTAATGTATATAATATGCCCAATTTAAATTTTAATATGCCCATTTACAAATTATTTTACTGGGCGTAAGAATACACCCAGTACAGCTCTACTACCGTATAGCGAAAATTTTCGCGAGAGAAAATTTTCGCAAATTTCGCGAATTACAGGCTATTCACGAAAATATTATCCGCGAATGTCTTGTTTTTAGTTGACAAAGATAGGGCAATAGCGCTGATTCGCGAAATATTATTCGCAAAATGCTCTATCTCGCGCATTCCTGAAAATTTCCCGCTATACGGTATAATGTCACAGTAGAGCTGTGCTGGGATCGTATAGATTAACAAGATTTCAGTGGCTAAATCTACACATGCACGCAACTCTATGCCTGTACATAATAGCCGTTATAACAATGGTTTTGAGAGGCTCAGATTAGCAGTGTGAACACAAATTCACTCACAAACATTTTTAAAACGCAACATATTGTCAATTCAACAATGAGACACACCTCTCTGTATTTCTTCAAGTATGACTGGAGTGGATGGACGTAGTTATCAAAACCGAGAGTAGAGAGAGCAAACAGTATATCATCACCAGTGATGGTCTTCCTCTTCTCATCAATACACCTGTCAGACGCTCTGAATAACAAGATCAGGAAAAGTAGCATGTGTCCGCTATAGAGCAGTAACTCAGTGGTTTGTTGTGTACAGTATAAAGCAAGATTCACTCAATCAGGACTAGTGTCTGCTATAGAGCAGTAACTCAGTGGTTTGTTGTGTACAGTATAAAGCAAGATTCACTCAATCAGGACTAGTGTCTGCTATAGAGCAGTAACTCAGTGGTTTGTTAAGTACAGTATAAAGCAAGATTCACTCAATCGGGACTAGTGTCTGCTATAGAGCAGTAACTCAGTGGTATGTTGTGTACAGAATACAGAAGCAAGATTTACTCAATCAGGACTAGTGTCTGCTACAGGGCGGTAACTCAGTGGTTTGGTGTGTAGACTACTTTATGGAGCTTTGTATAAAGCATAGCAAAGTAATAATGTGATTATAGGTACAGCATTGAATTACAGTGTTAACAGCATGGAGGATCATTGTTACATTACTGTAGGAAGGATACTCGCTGGTCAGGAAGCTAATGAACTCAGACACACACTCCTGCATACACTCTTTGGCATCCTTGGAGACCTGCAAAAAACAACAGTTCACTGCTTGTATGTATGTGTGGTATAGTTGTGTACACATTGTGGTAATACTGAGAAGTATTACCACAATACAATGCAGTTACCAAAGCACTATACCCATTGGATGAAGAATGGATACATACTTAGATAAACCCTACTATTTCAGATCATTACAAGCTGTACGTGACACCACACAGGCTACTGTAGGCTAGTTAGCTACAGTGGAACCTCACTCAACAGATGGTTCAAGTAGCGGACACCTCAGACAACTTGCTAATAAATTAATAATTGTACATGACAATACAGGTTGAACAATAAAAGCACTTGCCCAACTTGTCCATTATAGAGAAGTTCCATCGTAGGTCTAACATTAGTGCATAGGCATATTGACACAGAGATTACAAGTGCTGAACAGTGTTGAAACACTGTCAATAATACTATACACTGCTACATGGGCGACAGTCAATAACCAGCATTGTACAGTGTTCGTGTGAGCAGTTGCCAAGTGTGTGTGTGTGTGTGCGTGTGTGTGTGTGTGTGTGTGTGTGTGTAAGTGAGTGAGTGAGTGAGTGAGTGTGTACTGTGTACATGCTTATGTGTGTAACTGACCTTTCCATTCCTAGGGATGGCTTTTCTCATCACACGTGACACATTATTGATTGGTACAAATCGATCCTACAAGAGCCAAGAATCATCGACATCTCACTACTGTGCTCAACTCTCCTTACCTGTTCTCTGTAGACAAAATTGGCTTTCTTCTGACGTGATGGTCTTGACACAGGACTATCAGCCGAGTAGTTGAATCTCAAGCTCTGAGGGTCGGCTGTAACATCTCCTAACGCCGCAATTGCATCCAATTCTACAAAATTGAAAATGTGGTACATGTACTCTGTGTTTTCAGTACCTTCTGGTAGCCGGGATTGTTCTCGTAGAACAGAGACAATGTTCTGTGGGTCTAGTCCTGATGGAGTGCTGTAGACACCTCTGCTCTGCTGCAGTGGGCTATTGAAGTCAATGGCTGCTGCATTTGAAGCAACTTGATGTAGTGGTATGCTCCCGGTAGCAGGGATGCCCTGAAGGGAACTAGCCAGACTGGTCGAAGCTAGGACGCCGGATAAATCTCCTCCTGCGGCAAACCGAGCGGCTTGCATTTGAGCGGAGTCCACCAGTGCAGTCATCATAGGCGAGCCTACAGCAACAACAGGATAGTATGGCGGGAAGTAGGGAGAGGGATCAGGCTTTGTTGGTCGAAAACACATAACGTGCTTCCAAGGGGCATCCATGTCTGTGCGCGTGTTGTAAATTCGCATAGCAACCAGCCAAACAGCTGCGATAGTACAGCATTTCCCGCTGAAAATGTTACGATCAGCTGGACAAGTACAGGAAAGGCATTGCTGCGGTCAAAGTGAACAAAATTGGTTTATCGCCGCGAATCTACATGACTTCGCTAGAGTAGTGAAATACAATTCATAGCGATCTTCCTAGCCACTAGCTAGCTAGCTGTGGTAGTACAGCAGGAAGGTAACAACGTTAAATTGCCGCGCACCTTCTACAGGATCTGGTTGGTCAGTCATGTCCACCAATCAGGTCGCCTTCTGCTCTCCACCAATGAGATTGTACCTCCTCTTTTGAACTGCGCACGTCCGTTCATATTTTGATACGTCCGTGCACATCAGGATAACTTGAACATATCCATGACACGCCCCACTTGTGGGAGTATCCAAGAGTGTCTACATCAAAAATGGGGCTCTACGAAAAGCTGAAGGTGTTCTTACTCAAATACTACTCCGATGCCGACTCAGAGAAGATCATAGATTGCATGAAAGAAGTAAGATAACCTAGTATGATGCTATTGTGGTTGATTTTTCGTCATTTCTACAGGAACTAAAGCAAAAGGTCGATGAAGTCAATTTAGACACTATAGAATTAGGAGCCATTGAAAGCCTTAAACTATCGTCAGAATAATCATCGATACTAGACACTGAGTAACTCAAATAATGTGTATCCACCTCATGATTGTCACGAGTTCTTCACGTTTTTATGAAAATGATTAAAAAGTAATAATTGAAAGGGCTAGTGGTGAACTTAAGCTCCGCCCTATTCTGGTCTTGCACACTGTTCAACTTCTGCGGAGTTGCGTTGATCTCTATAAGTCGATGTCTGTAGCTATGTTATTTGTAGCGATTGTGAATCGTGCTAGAAGTCGTTTTGATAGATCTCCCAGTCCAGAATGCACGCTTATGGGGTACCTACGGGTGGAGCCTGTGCCCCACCAAGTCAAAGAGGTGCCCCACCATTGGTGGGTACCTCTTGGGCTACCATGCATACAGTACTACTAGTTAGACTAACGCCAAGCCACTTCTTCAGTACCACACTTATCATAATAATTATTTGCCCAGAAATGGGCGTGGGCCAAAAATTTTCGCGGGCTCGCAAGCGCGCCCATTTTATTGCCCCACGGGCCCACCAGACTGCGAGTCCTGGCTACGCCACTAACTCAGTCGTTCCCAGGCTCTAAGTCTTTCTAGCAGTGCAGAGCAAACTTAAGATGAAATGGCAGAGGCCGTGACACACACCGTGCTGCAAGATTTCGAACCGACAGAGGTCTGGCAGCTGTTAGTTCATAAAGGAGACCAGTGTACCTTGCTGAACAAGCCAGGCGAGTCAGCTGGATCATGGTGCCACATACGGACCTCCAAGGGCACTGGACTGGTACCTTCTAGATGCCTCGAGCTCCAACCCGCATTAATACAGTTGGTGCAGCACTTACAAGTGAGTCAGGAATTTTTTGTGAATGTGCGACAAGGCTCGCGGGCCGGCTTGGAGAGTTTTGATGTGGTCGGTACTAGTGTAGGTTGGGTGTATCACTTCACTACTACTCCATTCTATTTTGTATTCTTTGCAAAATGCATATGATACCATCGCAATTCCACATAGTACAATACCTATCAGCTGTTTTAAATAATTATTTGTTATTAATTTATAGTATTGTGTTCAGTGGTTATGCTGGAGTGAATCATGTATACTATGCCTATAATGTGGATGATCATTGAGAATAGTACAATGTAATTATGGCTATAAATGCCATAAATAACTTGCATATCATCAATTCATGTATTATGTAACGATAGAGTCCCAGTGACAACTTAAAGCTGAAGGGAGAGCTCTATGTGGTGCAGTATGACTTCAGAGCACAGGACGCCTATCAGCTAGACATAAAGAAAGATGACAGAGTGAGTGAATTCTGATACTAGTACTTGACATAATAAAAGACATTCTGTACAATTGACCTGATAACATTCTTTTTTAAATACCCGCATTACTTCTATGCATTATGACTGCATGGGTACTTCTATTGGTCTTCCATTGTTTTTTTTCTATAGCTTACTCTAATAGACCACTATAGTAGCGATTGGTTGGCAATGAAGAATGCTAGAGGTAAAATTGGACTGGTTCCTACTACTTGTGTCAACTTGGCGTCACTGCAAGAAAGAGCACAAGCAAAGATACAACCACTATCATATGTAGAAGAGGTATCTGTAAATTTAATGCACATACATTGTAGATCGCAAAAATTAATGTGCATTGCAGAGCATTTTGACATTAATTAATTGAGTAGTCAGCGTTTGAATAAAATTATTTGTGCATGAAGGCACTATAAGAAACCAGCTTCAACCATCACGTATACACATGTATTAAAACATGTCACATGATAGCCTATTTGCCTAATAAATCTATGTTTCAACTACCGAACTGAAACAGTGTTAAGCAATCAATAAATATTAAGTGGTGCATTTGTCCGCTGCAGAAAATTGACTCCGGTGTATACTACGTTTTTGTGATAATTTATAGGCACTTTCTGAACTTCTACTCTCTATTGACAATGCTATTGAGAAGATAGATAATGAGTTAGCACAAACTGGAGGACTCAGCAAACTAACGTGAGTGGCTCTAAAATAAGAATTAACAAGTAATAAAAACATTTTAACCAAAATGCAAGAGATTTAGGGTTGGTACATTTATCGAAAAAGTATGGAAACAAGATTTTGAGGATTGTAACAATAGCAGTGTAATGCTACCTCCCTATTAAATTAACCACAACTATCGAAAGCAGTTAATTTAGGGAGGTAGCATTACACTGCTATTGTTACAATCCTCAAAATCTTGTTTCCATACTTTTTTCGATAAATGTACCAACCCTAAATCTCTTGCATTTTGGTTAAAATGTTATTATTACTTGTTCCTTTTCTTTTTATTTATTAATGACTTAGTTACTTATGTTAATAATTATAGTGTTACTGTAAAGAGAACAGTACTGCATGCGCGGCCGGAGTGACTACACTTGCATTCAGCCCTGCACTACATGCAACACAGACCATGCAACATTAGCTTAGCTTAAGCTAGCTTTCTTACCAAGCCTGACAGGCAAATCAGTGAAGATTTGCTCGTTGTCTGCAGTGAACACTGCTAGTAGAAGCAGCACTCGCGTTCGGCAAGCCATTTGTACTAAGGTGCGCTTGTATTAGAATTATTACATACACTGGCGTGCGCGAGTAGGCATAACCTAGTAACGGAGTTCAAGCAGAAGCATTATGGAATGGAGTCTGTTATGGACCAAAAATCGCTGTTTTTCTGGAATTACTCGCTTCTCCCAATGTTTTAGGCCTAAATAGATGTCAGGTGCACTGATGGTCATAGGTAGCGTTGCTTCTGTGTACGTTTAGTTGCGTTTGGTTCGCTCACTACTGTGCTAGACTCGCTGAAGAATAAGAAGAAAGAAAGATGAACAAACGGGCGACCACGTGAACTCTGGTTTACCACCTTAGACCTGGTTTCTTTTGCTTCTAAAGGTCTCGTTGTAATCGCACAAATCGTGCAAGGAGCTTCAGAACGTTAGATTAGCTTGAAACGCCCGTACGGCGAAGATATGGCAGTGCCTTTTTTTGTGCCTCCAGGCGAGACGCCATCTTGTCATGCCCACAGCAACTGACCTTACAGTCTTTATTAGCAGACTCATTGTAAGCGCTTACCTCTTAGGATAGCCCCTAGGTAGTTAAAATACCTCTGATATCGTCAACAGCCAAGATATACGTGAATTATTGCGTTTAGCCTAAGTGTAGCCGCCATCTTGTTTCCCGCCCAACCCTAAATATGCCACGTCTACCGCGTGGCATAATAGTCAGTTGTGTTACAAACGATTGCACACATTATTAACTTTTTAATTCACAGGACATTAATTACTCAACGGAGAAGAGTCCTAAATGAGTACATATACAACCGAATTGAGAAAAGTGCTGTAACTAAGACATCATCTCAAAGTGACCTCCAATCTGTCACTAGTAGCACATTTGTCAAATCACATCGCAGAGCACGTTCTTCCTCAGCTAGAGATCTTGCAGAAATCGATATGGACTTGCGCAGAAACGGAAGTCAGCAAACTCATTCAACAGCTGCTTCAGTAAAACGATCCAAGTCATCATGTGAAAGAAAAGTAAAAATTGTTAACCACAAGAGCAGTGTGACGGAAAAGGTGCGGTTAAAACATAATTTTATGATTTGTAGTATGTACAGCCTACCTACATATAACTAGAGGTATAAAAATAGTCTGCCATGTGTTAATGAAGCACCAAAGGTGCAGATGCCTTGGTGGAATGCCACCATTTCACATACCAGTAAACTACAGCTATTATACCTTTCCGTATACAGCAATCACAATGCAGTATAATAGTTATGCAATCAGAAGCCAATCAGTGCTGACCACTAGCAAATTACACCATAACTCGAGAATGAAGCTTCACATACAAGTCTGCCACGCATAGACTAGCTGTAAGGCAGCCAGCAGTAGACAATTAATTTTGTCTTTATAAAAATCCACATCACCAACAACAGCCCGGTCCAGCTAGGCCAGTGACCCTACGCTGTAACTTACGCAATAAACTCTACAACCATAAATAATACAGTACAAGTGGATATGCATCGAGTGCATAATTATACGGGAAAATACACAGAGATTGTTTAAGCAGTCACTGCAGCACAGGGGTAATCCATACATACTTATATGGATAGGCAACGGATCCGTATACTGTACATAACTGACCATAATCTACAAAAAAACGGTAAAACCATCGTTGTTAACCCTTTAGTTGCTAAATTATTTCATCAGAAATTTGACATGCTCTAAACTGGCAGTTTGTTTTGCAATTTCTACAAAATGCAGTATGCTAGCTATTCCAAACTAGCACCGTTTTCTCCTGGCATGTCAAAGTTTACGACCATGTACTAAACTCCAAGCTGGCCACTACCACTTCGGAACTGAAGCCGCTTAAGTGCTGTGACATCATCATTTTTCAACTAATTTTGGTCTTCATTTAGCCCTGGTGACTGATACAATGAAGCACCATGGTGCAGATGCCTCGGTGGAATTGCATGCATACTGCACACTGGACATGCCGCTTTGACGGTTTGACCTTCAACACACATGCAGCAACTACATACAGTTACTCCATCAGTAGATGATGATTGTAACAGATTTATAAAGTCACAGTACAATGGTCATACAAGCTGGCAAAAATAACAGAAGCCAATAGTATGCTACCACAGTGTAATAGTTAGCTGGGCGTGCACAAAGCAGCCATGCTTGTAGTAGCTAGCTTTTTTGGCTTTTGCTGATTTTTGTTCGGACCCGCCACGCTATCCTGTAGTGCAGATCAAACCTACAATCTGCTAGCCATTTAACCATGAACACATTCGACTTCGGAGAAGTCCAGATCGCCAGCAACGGTAAACAAAGTAAGCAAATCACGCCATAACTCACGAACAAAGCTTTAATTCAAAAATCTAAGACAATCAAAAGTTCGAGCTCTTAACGTGTTGTGTCGATATTGCACTTACCACCAGCTGATTCTTCGCCGTCTTTCAGAACTAGAGCGGACAGACAGACATACAGACAGACAGACAGACAGACGCGCACGACTACTGTATGCCTCGTGGCTCCGCCCACCGAGGCATAAAAAACCTGGTGGTGTCCATGCGAGCAAACAGCACAGTTTAGACCATATTTTATGCCAAAGTGTGCATTTCCGGGCATCCTGAAGCCCTAAAAATGCCAAAAGCGGCGAGGGGCTCTGCCCCTTCGAACCCTGGGTTAAAGGGGGGATACCCCCTTTAAAATTCCCCCGTTCTATGTTTTTTTCAGCTAAAGTCATCTTTTGCAATTAAACTTGATTTGACCTTTCTAGACCACTTTTCACACCACTTATGATGTCTAGAGTAGGTGGAGTCAATTATGACGCCTAAAGGCGTCATTAGGGGTTAAAGGGTTAACATGTTAACAGTGCAGCAAGTTCAAGTCAAGAGAGAGAGAATAAACGGCTCGTTGTGCTAGATACCACCGTCAATGTGTCAGTTTTCTTGCAATACAAGCCAGTTTCGGTTGGTGTTGAGCTAAAGGGGCGAAAATCCCTATCTTAAATAAGCTACGACGAGGGCGGGGCTCGCAGTACTACACAACACATGGCAATGGCATCTAGAGATCGAGTTCAGAATTTTTGCACCAGATTTTTAATGCTGTGTAGAAACTGTTTTTAGTCACTACATAGTTATTTTATGACTGTTAAAATGCAGGCCATGCACTACAAAAAATTCCGTTCATTGACGACAACTTGTGACTTGAGGATAACAGCGAAAAAACGCTCCGTCCAGCCCTCGGTAACGTTCTTGGCTTGAAGCCCTCGGTCCAGCCCTCGGTAACGTTCTTGGCTTTTTATAGACCTGCTACCGCTACACGTCGAGCAATCTGGTGCGAAAAATTGTATACAGCGTTTCGGGAATCGCGTGCACTTCGTGCTTTATAGATTTTGCTGAAAGTCGCTGGCAAAGCAGGGACGTACGTCAACATGCTTCGCAGCAAGTTTCCCGCTGCACATGATAGCCGTCTCTGTGAAAAGTTTCAGGCAAAAGAATTACAAGAATTCATTGTAGTGCATTTGTATACATTGTACTTCATTCTATGCCTTTAGATACAAAAACAGTCCGTGGTATTTGTGTTTTTCTCGTAATTCTCGACTACATGATAAACTATAGTCGCCCGTGGCGTTTCTATTTTTATAAGTATCGGTCAAGTAAAACTTAGAGATAATATAAAACCATGATAATGTATTCTTGCATGTCTTTATATATAATCAGTTTTTGACTTCATGACAGTTGATTCGTGACATTCATGCCGCTGCAGCATGGTGTAGTACGCCCGCCTCGGTAGACAATCCAAGCTGCTGTAACTGGCTGGGCTGAAATACAGTGCATTATTCATTCATTATCATCTTTCTCTCTTCTTAAGAATCTCCGTTAACAGTAAAGTAGCCAGAGTTGCCACTGCTGTTACCATGTACCAGCAGCTGTAGCCATTTTGAGCGAAACGTTAACGATGATAGTTCTCCCCTGTTTGTGGTACTATTGATACGAATCCGCCGTTGCCAATCCCTGCTGCAGCGGCAGCAATGGTGACATGTGAGATCTCGCGGGACTATTAGCGCGGCCTTCACACTTGCGCCAGCCCAAGGGTCAACTTTAGTTTGACAGTGAAGGACCCAAGATGTCTTGTAGACTGACTCTATACTGGTCTTAGACTAAACTATAGTCGTACTGAACATGCTTGGAGCGTTCTTGTTGGATGTTTGAAACTGGAGTTAGTTGTTGTATCTAAATGGCTGCATTTTAAGACATCCTCAACACAGTAAAGCACAGCAACAATTCCATCCATGCATCGTACCACAAGTTATTCACAACATATACTATGGAATTCTCTGTGCACAAACGATATGGTGCATCTATAGAATAGATTTGCTGGATTATCAGAGCATTCTCTTCCTTAATAGTATAGTACAAACGCTGTGAGAATTAAAGCACTACTACTGTCTTGCACGACTAACTATAGCTGAGTACACGCGCGCTCGCTTGCCAATTCGTTTACAGAATTCCGTAGTTTAGACACAGTGATGTCTTCACGCAATGTAGTAGAAGACGGACTCATTGCATATCCACTTGTACTGTATTATGCTATTATTATTATCGGCAAATTTCTTCAAATACAATCTGAGCAAGCATCGATTTCTGTCTGTGTTCTTTGTTTCAGCACTTATAGTTTCCAGCGAACGACGAGAAATTGTTGCAAAAGACTGACAGAAAGACAACACGACTACCGTATAGTTTGCATTGCCTGGTGCACTGTTAATACTTAGCCTTTACTACAGCAACATTCAGCCAGTGAGATTGAGCAGCAAGCATTCAGAGAGCTTCAGCAACTGACCAGAGAGAAAGAGCGGGTTAGTCTCACACAAAGCCTGCACACAGTAAGAGTTGATGTTACACATTGTATGTACAGGTACAGCAGGTTCTACAACATGGCACTCATGAGAACACACTTGCATTATCATCATCATCACAACAGAGCCAGCAACTGACAAGTGAAGGCCAGCAAATTGCTAGAGAGAAGGAACAAGTGACTAGAGAGAAGGAGCAGCTTACTAGAGATAATGAGCAGCTTACTAGAGAGAAAGAACAGCTGGTCAGAGAAAATGAGCAGATTCAAAGTGAACTGCGGTCAAGAATTGAAGAGTTGCAGCAGGTGATGAGGGAAAAATATCAACTAGAGGAGGAGTTACAGAAAGCTAGCAGTCGGTTACATCAGCAGGTCAGTGATAGTACAGTATGATCATAGCCAAGTTCATCTCCCTATAGCTATCAGTTATGAACCCTGAGGGGAGGGAGGAACAGGCCAAACAGCCCCACTGGGTGGTGAGGAGAGAGGAAGTGGAGCTTACTGAGAAGGTGCTGGGCAGAGGAGGATGGGGAGAAGTAAAGGTGGCCAAATTCCGTGGGATCAAAGTTGCTGCAAAATTTCTCTATAATGTGATTCTCTCGGATTACAATTGTCGACAATTTTCACGAGAAATGACGATCGCTGCTACTATCCGTCACCCCAACCTACTGCTGTTCATAGGAGCCACAAGAGAGGGAGAGGCAGTCATCCTCACAGAGCTTATGCCTACTTGCCTGCGCAGGGAACTGGAAACAAGGGTTTTACCACGAGAACAAATTATCTCGATTGCCCAAGATGTTGCTTGTGCTCTGCGCTATTTACACCAGTGGAGGCCCTCTCCGATCATCCACCGTGACATCAGCAGTGCCAATGTGCTACTTGAGCCCCTCTCTAATGGCTGTCGGGCTAAGGTCTCTGATTATGGCTCTGTAAATTTTATGAATGCTGTTGCAACAGCAGCTCCAGGTAGCCCAGCTTATGCTGCTCCAGAGGCTGCCTTTCCTTTCCAGCATTCTCCTATGATGGACACCTTTAGTTATGGAGTCTTGCTGATAGAGATGTGCATTCGAGAGCTCCCTGAGTCTACTCCAGCACAGAGAGAGGCTCAGATCCTGCAAATCCAGTGGGGAGGCATGGTGCCCCTGGTGAGGAGGTGTACTAGTGAGAGACCAGCTGATCGACCCAGCATGACGGACATCATGGAGCTACTAGGTAGGCCAGACTGCACACCTCATTACTATCTCACTGTGTGTGCTCTCACTATATATAGATTCCATCACTGACCATGCAGTGAGGACATAACAAACTACTATTACACATTTTTCATCATGTAATTAATTTCAATTAATTTAGTAGTGCATGTTTGTCACTTTAAAAAGACCAAGATTATGATCACAAAAAGTGTTAAGTTGTAAACAGCACATTGTACATGAGGAAGTGTCATTAAATGGGAAGTCTGTAAACGCTGGACTGGACTACTGGACTGGCCTTTGAACCGATGTGGGCGGAGTCAATGATCAGCAGCGACAAGAGGGTTAATTAATGGACCGGAGTCGCTCTAACAGTCCAAAAACCATATTTTTCAAGGATTACTCGCTTATGGTAGTGTTTGATGCCTATCTAAGAAGCAAGTGCACTACCCCAGATATATACACATGCGATGGTGCAGGTTTGGTAGTCATTCGTTCACTCAGGACAGCGCTATAGGCTCGTTGAAAAAAGAAGAAAGAAGATTAACAATTCGCGTGGGCGGCGATTTCAGTTTACCACTTCAGAAACGTCTGCCAGCTTCGCCAAAGGTATATTCATGCTCATAACAATCGTCTGATCAATCCTAGAGGTCTGGAATCTCGAGAAACGCTAAAACAGCGAAGATCTGCAACGGGCCTCCCTGAGAGTCGTCATCTTGATTTTCGTCGTCAAGCAAGCAGTCCCGGCGACTTTCATAGACTTCCTACAAGCGCTTACACTTCAGAATCACTTAGAGATAGTTAAAATGCAGTAGAAATGTATAACAATAGAGATATGTGCGAAATTCATTTTCACACATGAGTAGCCGCCATCTTTAAATCGAGGTCATCCCTTCATATCACTGCCGATCGGCAATCATAATGAATTTGATGATAGCATCAGCTGATCAATCGGTCTTACCGGCAGCGTCTGATTCATTGTTGGCTAAGGGCTCATGCTGATCTTCTTTCCTAGACATTGTGGTTTTAGATCTAGTTAGTATAAGCCTGTACAGCTGCGAGCTAGACCAGAGATAAGATTTCGCGGGTCGCGCCGGGGAAAGATAGAGTAAGCCACCAATATTCGGCCACCATCTATTATCGGCCACTCGTTCGTACACTTGCAAATACGCTACACAGATCAAACTTGACCGACGTATAGACACACACTTCCTCTGCCTGCATTGCAAATATGCAGCTCGTAACTGCTTCTTTGTCTACTGTGGAGACGAAGAAAGTGGGTAGCCGAAAACATTGATGTTCGGCAAAAGCAATCTATTATCCGGCACCAGTCCTAGTGACTGACAGACGAATAGGACGGGATTGCAAGTCAGTACTGCAAACACCTTTATCCATCAGCATTACAACGAGCTACAATTGAAAAGCTCTCGTCTTGCCGTCCGGGTAATTTTCTTTTCCAAAGACCCCGGGGTCGAGCTATCTATGTTCGGCAACTCATGATATTGTTTCAGTGCAATTTATGCTCAAAGAAAACACGATTGCGATACAGAAACACGTCGGCTGAGTAGAGCCATCTCATGTCCATCACAATCACCAAAATTCAGTAACCCTGCGTTCGTCTCTTGATCGCACAAGCTGCAAACAGCCAAAATAGTGGGCGTGGCTTCCAAGGAGTAACCCAGTGCTTGTAAAACAAAAAGTAAACCGAGCATTCCAGAAGTTAAATTTGATTCTAAGCCTCTTTGTCGGCACTCGCAAAGTAGTTTAGCGGTGATCAATGACTGCACTCGTGATGGATATGGACAGTGCTTGCTGATTTGAGGACTTCTCTATAAAATTACTATCCATCACTAATGCAGTCACTGATCAGCGCTAAACTACTCTGCGAGTGCAGACAAAGAGGCTTAGAATCAAATTTAACTTCTGGAATGCTCGGTTTACTCTTTGTTTTACAAGCACTGGGTTGCTCCTTGGAAGCCACGCCCACTGTTTTGGCTGCTTGCAGCTTGCACGATCAAGAGACGAACGCAGGGTTACTGAATTTTGGTGATTGTGATAGACAGGAGATGGCTCTACTCTGCCAACGTGTTTCTGTATCGCAATCGTGTTTTCTTTGAGCATAAATTGCACTGAAACAATATCATGAGTTGCCGAACATAGATTGCTCGACCCCGGGGTCTTTGGAAAAGAAAATTACCAAGACGGCAAGACGAGAGCTTTTCAATTGTAGCTCGTTGTAATGCTGATGGATGAAGGTGTTTGCAGTACTGACTTGCAATCCCGCCCTATTCGTTTATCAGTCACTAGGACTGGTGCCAGATAATAGATTACTTTTGCCGAACATCGATGTTTTCGGCTACCCACTTTCTTCGTTTCCACAGTAGACAAAGAAGCAGTTACGAGCTGCACATTTGCAATGCAGGCAGAGGAAGTGTGTGTCTATACGTCGGTCAAGTTTGATCTGTGTAGCGCATTTGCAAGTGTACAAGCGAGTGGCCGATAATAGATGGTGGCCGAATATAGGTGTCTTACTCTACCGATATTCATTCAAGATTGGGTGTGGTTAGCCCAGTAGACTCTAATTAATAGTATTATTGAGGGGTGAACTCGAGCTCCGCCATAGCCCTACTCTGGTCTTGCACACTCGATCTCCATGAACGGTTCATTAACTTCTGTGGAATTTCGATGATCTCTATAAGTCGATGTCTGTAGCTATGTTATTTGTAGCGATTGTGAATCGTGAAAGAAGTCGTTTTGCATGGTTGATCTTCCTTTTCAGAATGCGGACGCTTTATGCAGGCGTGACCATATCATTGATCGTCGGTATGTGAAGTATGCAGAGCAGTAAATTTGAGAGGAAATGGCAGAGGCCGTGACACACAGAGTGCTGGAAGATTTCGAGCCGACAGAGGTATGGCAGCTCTTAGTTCATAAAGGAGACCAGTGTACCTTGCTGAACAAGCTAGGCGAGTTAGCTGGATCATGGTGTCACGTACGGACCTCCAAGGGCACTGGACTGGTGCCTTCTAGATGCCTCCAACCATTAATACAGCTGGTGCACCACGTACAAGTGAGTCACAGTCAAGAATTTTGTTGTGAGTGTGCAGAGTTTTGATGTGGTTACATTAGTGCAGGCTCTACAGGTGGACCACATCACTACTGCATTTACTGGCTGCATTATCCATTTTGTATTCTTTGCATACTGCATACAATACCACCACATAGTACATATCAGCGGTTTTAAAAAGTTGTTATTTTTTGTGTTGGTTATGCTGGAGTGCACTCATGTACTAGCTATGACCATGATCATTGAAAAATAATAGTATAATAGAATTATGGCTCTAAATTCCATGAATGACTCTAATTCCTGTATTATGTAATGGTAGAGTCCCAGTGACAACTTAAAGCTGAAGGGAGAGCTCTATGTGGTACAGTATGACTTCAGAGCACAGGACGCCTATCAGCTAGACATCAAGAAAGATGACAGAGTGAGTGATATGGATTCTGACTGTATAACATGTACATCAATATCTGACGTGATAAAGGATAAATATAATCAAGAACTCTTGACACAATAGAATTGTTTTTACCTCTACAGTAGAAAAGTCTTTCTTTTTTTAAAAAGGACAAAAATACCAAAATGCATCAACTGTTGCTCGTCTTCCATTGTTTTCCTTCCATTGTTTTCCTTCCATTGTTTTCCTTCTATAGCTTACTCTAATAGACTACCATAGTAGTGATTGGTTGGCAATGAAGAATGCTAGAGGTAGAATTGGACTGGTCCCCACTACTTATGTCAACTTGGCGTCACTGCAAGAGAGAGCACAAGCAAAGATACAACCACTGTCATATGCAGAAGAGGTATGTAAATTTAATGCACGTTGATCGCAAACGTGCAGAGAATGTATAGACATTAATTTAATGAATTGAGTAGTCACTGAATATTAAATTTTGTGCATGAAAACAATTATAGAAACCACATTCAACCATTACATAGTTAAATCATCTATGCTTCAACAACCGAACTGAAGCGGTGTTAAGTCAATCAAGTGGTGCGCATTGTTGTTGTACTGATGTCCACTGCAGAAAATTAACTTCAGGGTATGACTACGTTTTTGTGAATATATAGGCACTTTCTGAAGTTCTACTCTCTATTGACAATGCTATTGAAAAGATAGAAAACGAGTTAGCACAAAGTGGAGGACTTAACAAACAACAAAATGACAGATTAACGTGAGTAACTAAAAATAATAAATTTGTCTTATAGTCAGTTGTATCACATGCTTACTTTACTCCGCAGGGCATTAAATACTCATCGAAGAAGGGTTCTAAATGAGTACATATACAACCGAATTGAGAAAAGTACTTCAACTAGGGCATCATCTCATGGTGACCTCAGATCTGTCACTAGCGACAAATTCGTCATATCCCATCGCAGAGCATATTCTACCTCAGCTGACAATGATGCAAAAATTGTTATGGACTTACACAAAAATGGAAGTAAAGATCATCAAACTCGTTCAACTAGAGCTTCAGTGAACCGATCCAAGTCATTTGAAACAAGAAGAGTAAAAGGTTTTAATCACATGAGCAGTGTGACGGAAAAGGTGCGATTAAAACATAGCTCTGTGATTTGTAGTGTGTACAGCCTACCTACATATAAATAGATGGTATTATAGAAGTTTTTGTTGTTTGCCGTGTGTTAATTAATGCAATTAACTGTATGTAGTTATCATAATAGGGTAGTGAATTGTATGTAATTGGAGGATTAACCAAACAAGTAGTTTGCATTGCCTGGTGCACTGTTGATACTGAGCCTTTACTACAGCTGCAGTCAGCCAGCGAGATTGAGCAGAAAGTGTTCAGAGAGCTTCAGCAACTGACCAGAGAGAAAGAGCGGGTTAGTCTTACACGAAGCCTGCACATAGTAAGAGTTGATGTCACACATTGTATATGTACAGGTACAGCAGCTAATACAACATGGCACTCATGAGAACACACTTGATCAGGTGGTACAACTGCAAGCCAGAGAAATTGAACAACTGAATATACAACTATTAGAAATAACTAATCGGGTATGCATTGCACTATATAATACTGATAAACATTATCATCATCATCATAACAGAGCCAGCAACTTGCTAGAGAGAAGGAACAAGTGACTAGAGAGAAGGAACAAGTGACTAGAGAGAAGGAACGAGTGACCAGAGAGAAGGAACAAGTGACTAGAGAGAAGGAACAAGTGACTAGAGAGAAGGAACAAGTGACTAGAGAAAAGGAACGAGTGACCAGAGAGAAGGAACAAGTGACTAGAGAGAAGGAGCAGCTTACCAGGGAGAAAGAACAGCTGGTCAGAGAAAACGAGCGGATTCAATGTGAACTGCGATCAAGAATTGAAGGGTTGCAGCAGGTGATGAGGGAGAAAGATCAACTAGAGGAGGAGTTACAGGAAGCCAGCAGTCGGCTACAACAGCAGGTCAGTGATAGTACAGTATGATCATAGCCAAGTTCATCTCCCTATAGCTGAACCCTGAGGGGAGGGAGGAACAGGCCAAACAGCCCCACTGGGTGGTGAGAAGAGAGGAAGTGGAGCTTACTGAGAAGGTGCTGGGCAGAGGAGGATGGGGGGAAGTAAAGGTGGCCAAATTCCGTGGGATCAAAGTTGCTGCAAAATTTCTCTATGATGTGATTCTTTCTGATTACAATTGTCGGCAATTTTCACGAGAAATGACGATTGCTGCTACTATCCGTCACCCCAACCTGCTGCTGTTCATAGGAGCCACAAGAGAGGGAGAGGCAGTCATCCTCACAGAGCTTATGCCTACCAGCCTACGCAGGGAGCTGGAAACAAGAGTTTTACCACAAGAACAAATTACCTCAATTGCCCAAGATGTGGCTTGTGCTCTGCGCTATTTACACCAGTGGAGGCCCTCTCCAATCATCCATCGTGACATCAGCAGTGCCAATGTGCTACTCGAGCCCCTCCCTAATGGCTGTCGGGCTAAGGTCTCTGATTATGGCTCTGTTAATTTCATGAATGCCGTTGCAACAGCAGCTCCTGGTAGCCCAGCTTATGCTGCTCCAGAGGCTGCCTTTCCTTTCAAGCATTCTCCTATGATGGACACCTTTAGTTATGGAGTCTTGCTGATAGAGATGTGCATTCGAGAGTTCCCTGAGTCTACTCCAGCACAGAGAGAGGCTCAGATTCTGCAAATCCAGTGGGCAGCCATGGTGTCCCTGGTGAGGAGGTGTACTAGAGAGAGACCAGCTGATCGACCCAGCATGAGGGACATCATGGAGCTACTAGGTAGGCCAGACTGCATTACACATCATTGTTATATCACTGTGTGTGCTCTCACTATAATAGATTCAATCACAGACCATGCAGTGAGGACATAAAGTACTATTACACATTTTCATCATGTAATTAATTTCAATTTAGTAGTAAATTGTTGTCACTTTAATAAGAAGACAAAGACTAAAAAGACCAAGAATATGATCACAAAAAGTGTTAATTTGTACCTGCATGAGGAAGTGTCATGCTTTAGTTCACTAAATTTTAGCTAGTTCAGTAAAAATTGGACAAAGATAGTTGATATCTGGTTTGTGCTCTAAATGAACTGTGCATGAAAGGTAAACATGATAATAATTATTAACAAAATAATTTATTACCCATCAGTGTTGTTCCAGTACTGAATGAAAATGAACGTATTTCACAAACCCTCGGCGTCTACGCTCCATAGTTGGGGATTGCAGCAGGAGTTTACAACTATTGCCAACCTGCTTAGCTTATAGGCTGTAGCTATATCATTAGTATAGAAGTGATCGCTGATCTCTGCAGCTTGATGGACAGAATGAACAAAACATCATTGCACGTTCAGGTCTCAATAATACATTGATTCATAACAAATAACATTATCAAAGACATGTAGTACATGTAGTAGGCCACACAAGATTGTTCTGTTTCTGGTACAACCAAAACAGACCAGGTGTTTTACTTTAAGTTCAAACTAGGCAGACTAAAGTCAGCATGTTTTCACCAGGCTTGATTCAAGAAAAGCAGCTCCGAAATTTTATTACATGCTGATGATCAAGCCAGGGGACCAGAAACTGAATTTTAATTTGCATGGCCATACATGAACTGAAGAAAGAAAATGAAATAAAAATAACTGAGTGAACCCAGATGAATATAATATCAATTTTCTATTAGTGGGAATTGGCGGTAGAAAAATCATTTAGCAGGTACACACTTGTCCATCAGATTTGAACACAGAGCGTACAGCGGGTACATACTTGTCCATCTGATTTGAACACAGAGCGTACAGCGGGTACACACTTGTCCATCAGATTTGAACACATAAGCATACAGCGGGTACACACTTGTCCATCAGATTTGAATACAGCGGGTACACACTTGTCCATCAGATTTGAATACAGCGGGTACACACTTGTCCATCAGATTTGAACACATAAGCGTACAGTGGGTACACACTTGTCCATCAGATTTGAACACATAAGCATACATCAGGTACACATTTTTTCCATCGGATTTAAACACAAGCGTACAGCGGGTATACATTTTGTCCATCATATTTGAACACGCGGGTACACATTTTGTCCATCGGATTTGAACACAAGCATACAGCGGGTACACATTTTGTCCATCGGATTTGAAGACATAAGCATACAGTGGGTACACACTTGTCCATCAGATTTGAACACATAAGCGTACAGTGGGTACACACTTGTCCATCAGATTTGAACACATAAGTGTACAGCGGGTACATACTTGTTCATTTGTCCATCAAAATATGAAGAGTATACAAGTTGTGCAGAGAGTACACAGAGACATAGATACGTCCACAGGTCTTGTTCTTGTATCAAGTGCAGTAGGCTGGATTCACTCAGTGTTTGTGTGTGTGTGTGTGTGTGTGTGTGTGTGTGTGTGTGTGTGTGTGTGTGTGTGTGTGTGTGTGTTTGCAATGCGTATCTTAGCAACCGCTTGCTACTAAGCGCTGAAATTAGCAACACAGGTAAATCTCAGTAGTTTATGAACAACAAATTTGGCAGAATTGCGATTAAAGGCTTTGTTTTCGAGTTATGGCGTGATTTGCTCGCCTGGACTGCCGTTGTGAGCGTTCGGGCTTCCTTCAGAAACAATACTGTCCACAGCTGGCTACATCGCGCTTTATCTGTGACAGTGCAGCTCAAAAGACTCCATAAGCAGCAATGAAATTAGCGAGCGAAAGCGTCTTCAGACTCATCTCGCTCGTCGAGTGAGCCTGAGCGAGCAGGCATTGATAGTAAACAGCTTGTATTTGTATTACAACAGCTTGTACAATGCATTTTAGCTACATGTACTCTATGCTGCTACAATCCATGGTTCTGCTGCTCGGCATGCTTCCATATGCATGGTTCTGCTGCTTGCATGCAACCATAGTTCTGCTGCTTGCATGCTTCAGTTCTGCTGCTTGCATGCTTCCATACAGTTCTGCTGCTTGCATGCTTCCATAGTTCTGTTGCTTGCATGCTTCCATGGTTCTGCTGCTTGCATGCTTCAGTTCTGGTGCTTGCATGCTTCCATGATTCTGCTGCTTGCATGCTTCCATAGTTCTGCTGCTTGCATGCTTCCATGATACTGTTTTGATGTGCTTCCATGGATCTACTGCGTGCATACGTGCTATGATATGCATCTACTAATTGCATGCTAGCATACATGCTACTGCACCGAGGCATCTGCACCTTTGGTGCTTTATTGCAGAAGAGTTGGCTGCAAGCACTGGTCACGTTCAAAGGTCAAGTGGTAATGGTTGTGAAACTAATGAGGTATTTCTGACTCCATCGATCCGATATTGTGTTATGGGAAAGGAATATGCCAAGTGGGAGTGAGCAACCCTCTTTCTTTAAGTACTTATTCTGACTGGTATCTCTGTTTGTCATTCAGTGAATTTCGTGGCATAGAGACTAACAGGAAGTATCGTGTGGAGGTTGCATTCGAGCTGTGTGTTCAACCCAATTCCTATCATGTGTGCCCGCAGTCAAACAGTGAACCACTTGATCTTCATTTGAGCAACAGTGAACTAGCATGGCAGACAATGTGTGAAAGGCCCGTTTACCTATGCGGGCTCCTCGTAAGATTATGTGCAAAGTAATCGAACACCGGTTTTAAGTCCAGATTTTTTATCATGTGTAACAAAACTTCTCAATAAAACAATAATAGACAACTATTTCCTATGCTAGTGTGTGCATTTGTGTTATTAGTTACAATGTCTCTTGTCATCACCACAACTTGCACTTCGTCAAAGGGTTCATTGGTGAGTTTACAGGACAGTTGAATGCTGTAGCAAACTCTGCACTGTTTGACAGTGTTCCCAATACCCTGTCAAGAAAACATTTTAATAGCATGCTAAGCATGCAGTTTTGTATACCTGATGGGACCAGGACTATGTGGGCCTGTACTGATACGAGCACTCAGACTACCAGAGGTATATGCTGAACACCAAAGCTGCATATGTATAAAATAAACTTTTGATAATGCTTCATTTTTAACTAACCTGTGAAAATGCAACGAAGAAAAGTTGATCTGGAGTGAGATTACTTGAAGGCAGCCTCTCTTGTGGCATTGACTGTTTTAAGCTTGTGTAAGCCTATAAAAAGCATGTTAAAAATTTCTAGCCTAAAAGTGAACATGAGATTATACCCTGTAGGCTGCCCTCAGTCCACCATTATCTGCAATATTCTCACCAAGAGTTACCCTACCATTTATCTGACAAGAAAAATGTAACAGCCAAAATTGAATTATTCATTGTATCTACCTGCATTCCCATCATCCTATAGTTTGAGTACTGGTCAACAAAGCATTGTGCTCTTTCACTGAAGGCATCTAATGAGGCGTTGGTCCACCATTGTTGCAGGTTACCATTTTTATTGAACCGATGACCTATTCAGTAAAGAGGAGTATAAGTAGTTTGGAGAATGTGTACCAGGTTCACAAAAAATGTCTGACTCTCAAAAATGCTCTCAGAAATGACTCTCTAACTGATCTGCTTGGTTTCTTTGAAATAAAGCAGATCAGTTAGGAGAGTGCCACAAAGCACAATCTCATTTAAAAGGTTTATTGTCCCTTGTGAAGCATGCAAGTATAACTCGACACGAAATCAGCTTCTATTTTGAGGAAAATACACGGGGAAATAAAATTAAAATTATGGTACACACAAAATGGCACTTGCACTATAATGTATGACCATTCAATTTAAAGTAGGCAATGTCATTTATGTCGAAAAATAAAAAAGCACCTTGATCATCAAATCCATGAGACAACTCATGCCCAGCCACCATACCAATAGCTCCAAGCTGGAAGTACCTAATTTAATTATAAATATGCTGTAGACCATCTTCGTCAAGTATAACAGCTATACCTTGGCCAACCTGCCATCATGAAGGGAGCGTTCAGTATACCCTCTTCAAATACTGTATGAATATCAAGGTGGATGATGTCAACATCATACACAATTACCAATTTTATTTAAACTTGAACTATAGAATGCATTCACTTCTGTTGGAGCACGAAGCCACCTATATCATTATTAGAATAAATTATTCTTTAATAATAATCAATGCAACTTACTGATTCCTATCAACAGGCTTGTTTAGTTGAGAGAGTTGATCTAATAAGCTTCCATTCAAGAAAAAATTGATAGTATTAAAGTATGCTCCACCAGAAGCCACAATCTGAGGTAGACATGATAAAATTAATATCACTCCTATAATTGTACACTAGCTAGAGTGTTAATTTAAAATGTATGTACATGTATGCTTACTGGTTTGCTCAATTCCAAGAGTTCTGTATCATTAAAGATGAACTCTGGATAGGCAACATCTTTAATAACAGCATTGACCTGTATACATGTAAGAGTTCAAAATACATTATAATTATTGTTGTACTTTGTCAATAGAAGCATTAATTGTCTGCTGGTCAAGCCATGTGTTGTCCTCTAAGTTGTCTTTAAATGCTGTCATAACATCTCTGGCTATACTACTCATCTCTTCTCTTGTCCCATTTGGCAAAATGTTCTTGGTATATAGTCGAGCTAGAGTGTGTGGAACCACACTCTGTAAGATTCCAACACATGTGACCGCTCTGCTGCTATGTACAGCCACACCCTCTGTAGCCTGATGAAACAACTGCATAATCTGTAAGTTCTCAGTTCCAAGGAATCCAAAATATCTTGCAACTAGACGCCATTTGAAATAGTTTTCCCATTGACTGTATAAGATTATGATTTATGACACAAAACGACAACCACTAATTACCACTAATTCACACATCATGATAAGTTAACTGCCATTCGAATGCTAATCAGTGTAGCACTACTAATAATTTTTAGCCTAAAAATAATAATATTATGGTAGCTAGCCTACAATTAGATTGTGGTCTTGCGGAAGAACTCACAAGATACACAATAATTATAATTATTTTGTCACCTTGTAGTGTAGCGAGAGAATACTTGTGTAAGCTGACTGAAGTATGAAGGAGTGACTACATTAACAATAAGATCATCATTGACTGTCACACCAGCACGGGTAAATCGTGTTTTCATATAACTGGTCCAATTGAACTGCACATAATTATAACAAAGCTATAAATAGCGTTGTGAGTTATAAAACGACAAAATACCTGGTTCCAATAAGTTTGTTGCATCTGTTGTAGTGATATTGGATTGTATCTTAAATTTGGATCTCTTTCGTCACTACTGATAAAAATCTGAAGTGTGACACGCATGCATTTGCTTATAATAATACAACACATACAATGACATACTTGTGCAAGGTCCCTCTCTATTCTGGCAATGGTAGTTGCTACTTGAGTGTATGAACCAGAACGTAACATTCTCAAAATGTTATTAATAAGAGCTGCTAAAGCATCCACAATCTATAGCAAAAAATTGATAATCATCCACATGCATGCACCAGACCCCTCTAAAATTAGATATGCTGAGATGGTATATGCAACCAGATTATAAAGCATTGGGAAATTACAATTATGTGTACACAACCCTGTACATCTCTAATACTAGCAGTGCCAACACACTTATTGATGGAGCAGTTTTAGATTCAACTATCAATGCCTATGAGCTACCTGGAGCACAATACATACATACTATTGTTATTGTAAACTGCTCTTTTATTAAGAACATAGGAAAGAGCAATGGAGCTGTTTATGTGTTGTCTGTGCCATTACGATTCAACATAACAACAACATTTATTGCAAACACAGGAATTAAGTCAGTGCTCTCTCTATTGCATCTGCTTCTTTCAGATTCAGTGAATACAGTCATGTTGTTAATCAAAGTAACTCAGGCTACAAAGGAGGAGCTATATACATGTTTGGTGAATCTGAAATCCGTATTTTTGATAACAGCTCATTTTACTCTGCAGCATTGACATTAACTGGCTAGACGTACTTGTTAATAGACAAACATTACTACATAATAATAATTATACCCGATAATCGGTGTAAAGTCTAGATGGCACTGTCAGTCCAGATTGAATCACCTGCAGCAAGTATAGTATCAGTGAAATCACTATAGTCTATACGTGGAAAATATACCATACTTGAGTTATGTGACGAGAACTATTTTTGAGATCGATCCCCACACTTAAAGTAAAGAGAGCATCATTTCCTTGTGCATGAGAATTTGCAAACTCTTCACTGTTGATAGTCCAGGTAGGTGCAACATCTAAAGTGGTAATAAGAAACACTTACAGCTCAGAATAATTCATGCACAACTTATTAGAATAATATAACTTTTTGAAGTGATATTATTTGCCCCAAAACCATGCAAGCACCAACCATTACTAAAATTGCAGCAGTGCATTAATTCAGGGTATACACTGGGAAAGCAGTGCACATAACTTAATTATTTTAAAACTACATTGCATTATAAACTTAATTATTACAATTGCTCGTACCATTACTTATACCGATCAAGTTCCATCCACCAGTGTTTTTAATTAGTTCCACTAATGGTCGAGACCCCAAATCGTTCAGTCTTCTAGTATTTGTGCAGGAATCGTACAACTGTCTCGCCAGCTGTACAGCACGTACGTCATTATCTCTGCCACTCTCGATTGCGTCACGTAGCGATTCGATATTCCTTGTGTTAACCTCTGCAAATCGGCTAGTCGAGGATGCGCCACTTGGATTTCGTCTATTCCAGCCGCCGCAACTGTACTGATAGAAATCATAGCAAGGATCTGCAAATTCGTCCATGTTTTCACGAACACTCTCAGACAGGCTCTCTAGAACTGAAGTCGGAGTAGCTGGCCTTACCGGGATGAAAACGAGTGCAACGACTAAACAAACACCTCCAACTAGGACAAAAACAGCAACAGCAGTTATTAGGAGGATCCTTTTGTTAGTATTAGTCAACCGGCGATCGGACCCTGCTTGACGTTTCCCGCGCTCCATCTTAACTAGCACTCAGTGATGCATTCGTCACCGTGCATGGAGTGTGCATTTATATCTAAGCCTTGTTTGGGCCACACCTCTTTATTAGTATAGCCGCATCACTGCTTGCAGGAGCGCATAATGAGACCGCGAAGTAGACTGGCAGCCCCGCCCCTTCGCATTACTGTGGAAGGGTCTGGTTTGTACCAGTGGAATTTAAGGGTGGGTGTAAAACGCGGAACGTGGAATGGAATGGAACGTGGAATGGAACGCCAAACGGCAAAAAAGCTGAAGGACACTTGATTTGACTTGTTCAGCTTGAATCATAGCCTAGAGCTCACTTCTATATATATAGGTAGAGTTGCCCAACGTAGTCTGATCTGTGTTTTGCAGTGTAGCCCTCAAAGACTAGCGTGCCACTCGCTCAGGCTCATCGTATGCAGACTACTGAATCAAGTTCACAGGAATCACTAGCTCTCTGTGTGACGGAGACAAAATCAACCCTTAGCTTAGGTCACCATATCGATGCATAACATGACTTGTAAACGTTGTTTAACCTCTGATTCATTTCTTACAAGTTACGCTCAACTTCAAGCAGAAGTCCCAGGCTGAGCTGCTTGTACTAGTCTGACACCAGCTATTAACGCGTCTCACACTCCACTACCGCTCACTAACTATACAGGCAGAGTTTAGTCTAACGGCGCACACTGATCTTTGCTCTTGTTTTAAGTTAACGTTCTAACAACAGCCTTGCTGTAAACATACTCGCATTACACCCACAGCCACACCCCTTGTTGCATATTGGCTAGGCGTACATGCTGCTGCCTGGATACAAACAACGGTTACAAGTCATGTTATGCATCGATATGGTGACCTAAGCTAAGGGTTGATTTTGTCTCCGTCACACAGAGAGCTAGTGATTCCTGTGAACTTGATTCAGTAGTCTGCATACGATGAGCCTGAGCGAGTGGCACGCTAGTCTTTGAGGGCTACACTGCAAAACACAGATCAGACTACGTTGGGCAACTCTACCTATAGATATAGAAGTGAGCTCTAGGCTATGATTCAAGCTGAACAAGTCAAATCAAGTGTCCTTCAGCTTTTTTGCCGTTTGGCGTTCCATTCCACGTTCCATTCCATTCCACGTTCCGCGTTTTACACCCACCCGGAATTTAAATTACGTCATATTTCCACGTGACAATAGACTTTTACCCTGAGAGCCAGTCTCGTCCCCAGACCACTCCTCTTCCGCTTCCAAGCACAGCGGAAGGGGAGTGGTCTGGGGACGAGACTACCTGTGAGCTGGAATGTTGCGGTAATCAATAATTATACGTGACGTCATGGCTGGAGTACATTCTTCCGCCATTTGTTACGTTAATACATTGTGGCAATAGGAAAAACAGCGTTTTTCGTAGACTAACTGTGTAGTTCTGCAACGCGGCCGAATATTCTAATTCTACTGATATCCATGGAAAGTTGAAAACTTGCTCTACACTACCCTGAAGAAAACGAGCAGCAAACTCATCCAGACGCCGAGTTACAATGCTAGCAAACAAATAGGTGGCGGTCGTAATAATGGCTGTTTGCTACCACGCACAGCTGATATCGCAGTCATTGCCGTTTGTTAACCAGTGTGCTGTCATGGGTGGATTCCACCCATGACAGCACACTAGTAAGTATCTGTCTGTCGGCAGGATTTCTCGTTGCTCGCTGAAAACTAAGTGCTGAAACGTACAACACTAGCTAAAGTCGATATTTGCTTGAAAATGAATTGCAAGGATTTTGACTCTGTTCGTGATTATGGCGTGATTTGCTTACCTCGCGATCGATGGCTGTTGCTGGCAATCTGGAGTTCTCCGTAGACATTAATATCCGTTGACTGCCTAGAAGCTGATAGGTTAAAATTTCACTACAAGATAGCAGCGCATATCTAAAGAAATTGTGTGTAAGCAAGCTATGGACGCTATCTCGCTCGTGTACTGTGCTGAACATTATAGACACGCCCAGTTGAATTAGTGGTCACTGCTTCTGATTGCATAAATAGTAGTTAACTTATATACCGACTGATCGGTATATAACTACTTTAAACCATAGTGCGCTGCTTGGCTGCAGTAGCGGTTCTAGGGGGGGGGGGGCCTGGGGGGGCCATGGCCCCCCCAAAATTAAAAATTTTTATTTGCCTCCTCCAACCAAAACATTTAAGATTCTGAACGTATGTACCTTGCTTGGTACAGCTGTCTTGCCTTACACAGCTGTTTCGCGGTCTGTCTTGCTTTCCAACAGGCTACCGCGAACTAGCCTCGTACCCAGGCTCTCGGACGGGCTGCGTGGGTGGCTATTAGAGAGCCTGGTGCGCATTGCATGCGCATGCGCGAAATTAACCATCTGATGGTTAATCCGTATACTACAGTAAACTACTGTTGATGTCCGTGCACTCTTGCTTATGTCAGGATACTCGTTGTTAGTTAGGAAAAAAACACAGAAGCAGCGGTGTTTAGGCCGGCTAAGCATGCCACGATGAAACATTGTACTGTTACGAGCCATATCGAACGCCACGAGCGGCAAATATTCTCGATTTTGGCCTGATTTCGACAAAGTAAGTGTTTTATGTCTAGACAGATCTCCAATTGCTAACAATTTGGTCGTGTGTACCTGGACAAGCGGCCAAGTAGATGCAGCAGCTTGCCCGAGCGTGGTTGGATCCCAAACAATAGTTCCAGCGTTGTTCGCATTAATGCATAAATTTATATAGGCGGGGCGAGGGCGGTGTCTTGCGATTTTTCACCCGCGCTTTTCAAAATCTGACGCATGCGCATGCAATGCGTACCAGGCTCTCTAATAGCCACCCACGCAGCCCGTCCGAGAGCCTGGGTACGAGGCTAACCGCGAATGCACTATTATTGTCCATACGCAGTTTAAAATGACGTATTTTAATGAATATTAATTAGCTATTTCCCAAAAGGTTACAAAGGTTACAAAGGTTTTATTGCAGGACCCAGAGGGTATAAGCATAGTACAGAATAATTTTATTATAAAACAGAGTTATGGAAATTTAATCTTAAATAAGTCATTGCTCTCACTAACGAGTAGTCCGAGTATATCCTCGACACCGGAGTTAGAGTCAACGGTGACTGCATGTTCTGAGCAAAGATGAGACAACCACGACGAGTCTACCGGATGGCCGCATAGATTGCAGCAGAAGTTGGCATATGTGGGCCGAGCTAAGTGATATATAATTCTTTGTAGCTGTTCTGTGCCTCTAGGGCCATGATCGAGCGCTGTATCATTTAACATCAGGTTACATTCATCTTGACGAAGAATGTCAGCCTTACTTGTGGATATTAGAGCAAGAGCGTCATCAGGTGAATGTAGACATTGATTTACAAGTGAAACCCCGATGATAGATTCTAGCATCTTGCACTGCTGTATTAAAGAAACATCGACAGGGTCGGCAATAGTGGCAGAGACAAACACTCTTGAGCTGATTGATTTGCTGTCACCAACCAATAATTTGGATAGGTATTTGATCTTACGCAAAAAAATACGATACACGATTGAGGGCAGGGAGAGGCATATCCTGATCACTGTGCCAGAAAACCATTTAGGCAGTTTTAAAATTCTCCTCCCAATTTCCAGTTGAAAACGCTCTAGTAGCTGAATGGTGGAAGAGTCCAGTAACCATGTTTCGCATCCATAAAGAAGGATGGGGAGCACACAGGATTCAAAGACACTGATGGCAGACAGCGGATTGAGATTCCCCTGGAAAGCTTGGATACTCCCGAAGCTTGCACTGCTGTAAGCTGCACTGCAGCTTGCACTACCAAAATCGCGCGCGCGCAAGCGCGCGCATTTAGTGCCCCCCAAACATTTCTCTCTAGAACCGCCACTGCTTGGCTGACGTCTAGCTGGCTACCTTGCGTCGCAGGAAGACCGCAGAGCAGCCCGAGCGCCGTTTCTTTGTGGATTCTCGAACGCTGCGGCCATCTTGAAACGCGTGCGGGCTGTACGCGATTTATAGCCTTCATTAACGCTCGTTACATCAAAGAGAATTATTAATACTATGGTTTAACCATAGATAATATACTACTATGGCATAACTATCATCATACTGCATTGTGATTGCTGTACAGAAATGTATAACAGCAGCAGTTTACTGTGTATGTAAAATGGTGGCATTCCACCGAGGCATCTGCACCTTTGGTGCTTCATTACCTTAGCAGCCTCGAACAACAGCTATAGAAAGGTTGTGTCTATTGACACCAATTCGTTGGTGTCAATAACGGCCATCAAATTGCTATTGACACCAACCTAAACCGTCGGTGTCAACTATAAATGCTTGTTTGTAGCATTGACTGGTCAGCAGGTTCCGGTGGCTCAGCGGTTTAGTACGGTGGCTAGTAATGCAATCGTTCAGCCGGTTCGATTCTCGCTCTAAGCATTTTTTGTTGTTTTTTTTGCAGAAAACTTAATTTTTTTTGTTTTTAGCTCGACGATCCTTAGTGAGGGCCAGAGGCCCTGTTTAGAACGACCCTCCCGACGATTCTTAGGCTTACCAAGGGCCGAAGGCCCGGTTTAGGACGACCCCCCACGATCCTTAGGCTTACCAAGGGCCGAAGGCCCGGGTTAGGACGACCCTCCCAACTTTGCGCAGTTAGGAGAAGGTTTTTTAGGGTTTAGGATTTAGGTTGGTGTCAATAGCGTTTCGGTGGCCATTATTGACACCAACGAATTGGTGTCAATAGACACAGCCCTCTCAACTCTCACGATTCTATCGTGAGACTCACGATATCGGTACGCATATACGTCACACACGTGCGAGCGCGTTTGCAACAATTATAATGATATTCATGTTCAATAATAATGAATAACTAATTATCTCACTACAGCCTGCATAGTGAAGTTGAGAGGTCTGCTATAGAAAAGCACCTAGAGCCAACATGTCTACAGCGACCACCTGCCTAATGTGGACAACGACCGCACGTACCAGCAGTCCAGCACGCAGTGTACAAAACTACACGGCCAGTAGGCGTGGTTACTGATTACTGCATGCATGCATGCTGATGCTGTCTGGCGCGAACAGTTACGATCAGTTGCTGTTGACTCGACACTGCTAAGCTAAGAAGTATTTCTGTGAAACAAACTGTACCGGAGGACTTTTTCACTAATGTATGCTGATTTAATAATAATTTTTATCGAAACCAGCCTGAATATCATTGTAAAAATGAGTAATTATGCCTCGGTGGGCGGAGCCACGAGGCATACAGTAGTTCGTTTGTGTATGTGTCATTATGCCTCGGTGGGCGGAGCCACGAGGCATACTGTAATCGCGTTGTCTGTCTGTCTGTCGTTCTGTCTGTCTGTTACACCATTTTCGCGGCGCACGCTGAAAGGTAAGCTCTGAAACTTGCAATGCAGGTAGAAATCGATATTATCTCGGTTGTGAACTAGCGAAAGTTCCATGCAAAGCTTTGTTCTAGAGTTATAGCGCGGTTTGCTTACTTTGTTTACCGTTGCTGGCGATCTGGACTTCTCCAAAGGCAAAGCTGTCCACAGTTGACTGCCTAGAAGCTGATAGGTTAGAATTTTACTACAGGATAGCAGCGCAGGTCCAGAGAAATTGTGTAAGCAAGCTATGGAAGCTATCTCGCTCGTGGTATGCGTGTGCTGTACTAAACACTGTAGACACGCCCAGTTGAATTGTGGTTAGCACTGATTGGCTTCTGATTGCATAACTAAAGCACTGCATTAGAAATCCTGTATACTTGCATCTGCAGTTGCTGTGTTTGTGGAATGGTGGATAGTTGTGTTTAATTTGTGGATATAGTGTCATTCCACCGAGGCATCTGCACCTTAGGTGCTTCATTCCGTCTGTTAACGATGTAACACATCGCTCAATAAAAGCAGAGCGCTGATACTTGCAACACAAGAAGACATCAACATTTGCTCAAAGATTAATTTTAAGATTTTCAATTCTAAAGCTCTGTTCACGAGTAATGACGTGATTGCTTACCTCACGATTGCCGGTGTCACAGCGGATCGGGTCCCCCGCGGATTCGGTCCCCCGGACCAATTCCGCTAGCATATTCGGTCCGGGGGACCGAATCCGCGGGTTCATTCTACCGCGGATACGGTCCCTCTACCGCGGATACGGTCCGTGCATTATTACACTGTACCACAAGAGTCTGCCACTCCATTTCGTCGCGTCAGGTCAACTGCATGCACTTAACAGTTTTCTCGAACACAGACTGCATACACATCATTAAGACACTACTGTAACAACAGCAACTATTAATATCAGTATGAGTAATAAAGGCACTAATGACCAGAGCTGCATTTATACAGAGAGTTCTGGAATAACATGACCACAACAATAAGACTGTCCTGAATGTACAATACTGTCCAGCAGTGTTACACAAAGATAAGACAGACCAAGCACCACTAGACTATTGACACAACTCCTTGTTGATAGTGCTTTATCTTATCCAGGAACTACTTCTATAATGGATGCAGTAAAAGTGGCAGTTCGGTATGCTACCATTGCTGTCTCACTTCCTTCGTTCTTTTATTTTCTGTGCCTTTCTCCAGTATACGAAGTGAATGCCTCATTTGTCAAACCCTAAACCAACAGCGACCTGCAGTCCTTAATGTGAGCTGTGCACTGGTGTGTTTGTTATGGTATCTCTCCTATAGGCTAACAGCGATGGTTCAGACTGGGAGATAGAGATGCTGACTGCAAAGTTCCACTTTGTTGATCTAGCAGGATCAGTGAGACTAAAGAGAACCAGAGCTACAGGAGAGATGGCAAAGGAGCAAATATCGATCAACTATAATGGTCTAGTAAGCAATGTGCTTTGACTGTAGTAAACAAATGTAAAAACAGTTTTACTGTGTGGTTTCATTCCTTACATGTGTTTCTCTCTTAAACTTCTTCCTCTAATGTACTGGCTAGAAATCCAAGATGTTCTTTTCCTACTCAAGCATATGAAACTCCCTGCAGATAACTTTAACATTTATGACCACGTGTCATTCGTTTCATCCTGCACTCGTGAATCAACTAGGAAAGATCTAAAACAAAACTTTAGCGGCTGCTCTACAACAAGTCACTTCTACTGGAACAAGCTTCCTATTGTCCTCTCTGCGGAGTTATAATTATACTAAAATATTTGTCTTTCTATGGGATCACTTCATAATGAACTTTAATTCTGACATTCCATGCTCCTATCACTTTTTATGTCCTTGTTCTTCCTGCTCACCTTTCTCTTAATGGTACTTATCTATACTAGGCTTCACTATAATTATGTGTTGTCCTTCAACAATCACTATATTGATTGTTGTAAAGTGAATAATAAAACCTTTCCTACACTTTGTTCAGTAGACACACTATCTTAGTCAAGCACCTCTTATGGTATGATGTTTCTTCCAAATAGACTCTGCCCACTATGCCGCATGCAGTGAACCTGCAAGTCACGAAACACATTATTATCATAGCACACTGTTAACGATTCTAGATCGATACTTTGGAGTCCTTCACGGTGTGCGTCTAACACACTGGTAAGTAAGTTTACAGCAATGCAGACAGATACTATAATACACAAAACAAGGGCAAGTGTAGTGGGCAAGGGCAAGTGTAGTGATAACAAGGGCAAGGGCAAGTGTAGTGATAAAGCAAAGTAAGTTTACAACACGCACGAGGAATGGTACTTCAGCAGAGTGTCTGTCTCAATGGGGACCGAATCCGCGGAAGGGGGACCGAGTCCGCTAGCGGTTTTGGTCCGGGGGACCGAATCCGCGGGGGGACCCGATCCGCTGTGACACCGGCTGGCGATCTAGTTGTTGATGTAAAGACAAAATTGTCTATTGCTGGCTGCCTTACAGCTAGTGAGTTCGCCTTTACTTCAGAACAGCACGGCAGACTTGTATATGAAGCTGCGTTCTAGAGTTATGGCGTAGCTTTGCATGCTTACCTCGCGATCGATGGCCGTTGCTGGCGATCTAGAGTTCTCCGTAGACAAAACTATCCACAGTTGACTGCCTGTAGAAGCTGATAGGTTACGGGATAGCAGCGTATGTCTAAAGAATTGTGTAAGCAAGCTATAGACGCTATCTACGTGCTGTGCCCTGAACATTATAGCATAGATAATAACCATTATCTATGATTATAGACACGCCCAGTTGAATTAGTGGTCAGCACTGATTGGCTTCTGATTGCATGACTATTATACTGCATTGTGATTGCAGTACAGAAAGGTACAACAACTGCAATTTAATTTTACTGTGTATGTTTTTATAAGTTGTTAGCCACTAACATAGTGTTCAACTAGCAACAGCAGACTTTCATTACAGCTTGTGTATTTCAGTTCAGCGTATTTGCAGACAGGCATGTATGCATAACATTTCACCGAGGCATAAGCACCTTCGGTGCCTAGTTTATTTTGGTTGTGAAGAGTTTTCTGTTAGCTACCTTTTTTGAATTAATTGCACATTATAAATGCATGAATCCTGTCTAATGAGGTCACATTCGGTAGTGGTCGCTCTTCACAGGTAACTGCCTATAGAGTCCACCTGTCTATTGCAGCCAGTTGGAGTTGGCCCATAGGTGGTCGCTTTAGACAGGTTTCACTGTATTCACCAAGTGTGTATATAGGGAAAATTCCTAGCAGTAAAGCCACTAATAGAGTCACATGACTCGACTCCACACAGTAAACAGTATTGACTGCGGGAGAAATAAACCCTCGGCAGATAGAGACTGGAAAACATTTGATTTTTGTGTAGTATAACACCAGACATTGTTTTTTTTGTGGTTAACACAACTATTCCATGGGAAATAATGATTATACATAAATGAATGATAATAGAAGGAATAGTAACAAGAGTACATAATACGAAGAGAGTATCGAACGCCGTATTGCCCCATACAAACACTGTCTGCGAAGTAACGTGACACGCACGTGCGACAATGACGCAAACGGACAACGGCCCGCCTAGTTGTGACGCATAGCTAAGTAAGGCATGCAGTAGGCACGCCTCTTGTACGCGTGGATACGGCTGGCGATCATCATGGACCTAGTCCTAGATTATGAAGAAGGCATGCTTGAGGAAGAAACTCAGATTGGTGCAGAAGTAGAACTAAGCACAGACGATGGAGACGTTATTCCTCCCGCAAAGAAGAAAAAGAAGCCTAGTAAACTGCTCAAAAAAGACGAGAGAGATGCATTGATCGTGATGCTAGGAAAGTTAGCGGCTGATACAACCACCATTTCGACAGCTGTTATCGACGTTGTCTCCAAAGAGACCCACCTTCGTCTTTATAAAGATCGTGGTATATTTTGCAAGTCTTGTCAGACTTAGCGGTGGACACGCGGCAAGATCTAGTCAGGCGTGGCCTGCCTAATCGCATACTGTATATAGTCAGGGGACACTAGTATACACGACTTGTGCCCGTCGCAGCTATAGCTGCGACCCAATCAGATTGCAGTATCAGTTATGAATCTAATTTAAAACGTAATAATTACGTAACACTACAGCTATATGGCAGCTGTATAGCACGTGTACGCCCACGCATGTTAATACTACGTTAACCACTTCCTAAAATAATTGTAACCGCTACATTCCAGCGCGACGACTCAGGTATACTAGTGTCCCCTGACTATTATACAGTATGCGATTAGGCAGGCCACGCCTGACTAGGCAAGATCGTCATGAAGCGACGTTCTTTTGGTAGCGGGGAGCGATCCGTCGAGTGAGCTACCTGATCTTTTAGCCATCACGAAGCATGCAGCATTGAGAAACAGTTATCGCTGACTGAGTGACGTCGTGGCAGTTGCATTGAAATGCGCTACGTCACAACACGTAAACTTTCTCACGTGCGTGTCACGTTACTTCGCAGACAGTGTTTGTATGGGGCTATTGGCGTTCGATACTCTCTGTTCATAATATACTCTTGATAGTAATGATAAAACTTGGAGAGAGTTTAAAGTTTAAATGTAGATTTTTGCTACAGCTGTGATGAGGTCAACTGAAGCAGCTGATTTGATGGCATGACCCCTAGATGAACGGGCCCCACGAAGACACTGGATAGCAGAGCGAAGGAGGCTGAAGGAAAGTTGACATCTTAGCCAGTTGAAAGTTGTACTGTATGGCTTGTCACATTTGTCAGCAAGCATTGAGGCAAGTCTTTTATAGAAAACAGTGGCCATAACACCACTTGCAGAGAGAACGAGAGGAGTGAACGAGGCATTTTCAACATGTTTGATCCTTTGGCTATAATTTCTTCTCTTTTCCATCTCATGCTTCTTAAAACACTTCTCTAAAGGTATTTGAGAGTTTGAAGGAGCATGAGGGTTAAAGACACGAACATCAAAAAAACACTTTTCATATCTTCCACCCCAGAAACCATTGGCAGCGATGTCGAGTCTGGCTCCGTCAGTGGTGTTAGTAGACCTGCCTGTGAACACTTCTCCTGTCAAAGTTTGAAGGACGGGTTCGACACGAACATCATTGCAGACTTCAGTTAGCAGTTGGGCATGAGTTAAGTCACGGATTTCATTGTGTCGTAGTGATGGAAAGCCGCCTTTGTTGCAGGAGAGAGCATGTTCAACAGAGAAGGAAGATCCACACTCGCAGTTTATTGGTGATCTTGATGGGGTCCATCCATACCGTAAAGCAAGAGCATCAGAGAAGGCACCCTTATGGAGGCTGAAACTGTGTTCTTCAATGGGGAGTGTGGTCAACCAGCTAGAGGCACCTTTTTCTTCAGCAAGGATTAGCGCTCTCCTGATAGATGCAGAAAGAGAGGGCTTGAGAGAGATAGCAGTAGCCTTAGATCGCTCTAAACGCTCTTTCTTGATTTGAGCCTTGGCAGCTAGCTGATCTTGTAAAGCAGAGACAGAGTAAGCTCCGTCTTTGGAGAGGAATAGCTTTTTTAGAGGAGCAGTAACCAGCAAGGAGCTGGCAGCATATTCGCTTTCAGCCTGAGAGACAGGGTTTGGAATTCCAAGACCTCCATTTCTTGCTGGCAGAGCAAATAAGTTTCTCATTGAGTCACAGGGTGGAAGGCGACAAGTGATGTTTGGGACAAGGTCTGATCTGATTATGTCTTGAAGGCACTGCAGGTGATGTCCCCCTATGTCTGGTGTGGTTCTGGACAAGTATGTCCACTTGCTAGTCAAACCGTGTGTAAGGGCAGAACATTGTTGAAAACAGAAGTGAAAAATTAGTGATAACACAATAAACTAATAATTATTGTTGTTTGTTTACTTGTTATAGGGATCAAAACTAGGAACTAAATCATAACAGTTGTATAAACAAAATTATAATAATTATTATAAAGTGATTATGCATACTATAATGAATGTCTTTACTGATCAAATGATGTCACCTATGATGTCTCAAATGCTTTCATCTGTAAATGCTCAAGAAAATTTTGAATCGAACACGATTTTTACTTGCTATGCTCAAAACTAAGAATTAGTATGTGTTTCAATTCACACACGCACACTAGCATAATAAACCCTTGGGCTACACTATACTTGCCATAAAGTGCTTAAGTTTTTTCTCATACTCATCTACAAGATGTCTAGTGTTGGCACTGCACGAGAAACAGTTGAGAGTGAATGTTATATTCATATTATGTATACATAGCTGTTAAGCTGTATAATTTACCAGGAAATATACTGCAAATTCGTCTCAGATAAAAATGTTAAAAAGCAATACCTCTTTCTGGTGAAGTGTGACTGAAAGTTGTACGTAGTCTTTAACTTCTCTGTGAAACAGACAAACACTTCAAGGCTCTGTTTTATTTCATTTTCGTAACAGCTTAGCAAAAGCAAAGCGCAGATCACCAAGTTCTTCTACAAGTATATCGGGGACATCAACCCTGAATTAAACACAATGCCAAATTAATTTCTGAGGTGAAATTCCCTAGTAAATTTTCATACTTTCGTCACTACTGGTTAAAGTTGATGGCTGTATAGATCTGATTTAGTGTACCATAAAAGTGTAGAATTTGTAGCAGTCACCGTTCACTGTTCGCTGAAGGATATCAACAAACGTCTCTTCTTTTGTACAGGTCAAATTCGCTAGAACATCATTCAGATCTCTGGCGTTCAGCTAGTCCTGAGACCTTTGCTTAGAGCAATCGGGAGGAGAGCAGCAGTCAATGCTGTTGACCAAGTAGCTAAATGAGCGTTTCAGAGCCTCTGGCTCAGCAGGATTACCACCCGCAGTCGCCATGGCCGTGAGAAGACTAGAGACTAGAAGCAGCATGAGCAGCAAGCTAGCTAGGGTGGGGTGGGTGGGGCTAGTAAGTTAACCCTTTAACCCCTAATGTCGCCTTTTGGCGACATACATACTTCAGACACCATAACTTTATCAAAAAGTGTTAAAATATCCCAAAATTAAGCCAAATTGAAGAATACAAATAACCGCAAAAAATTGACCGGTTTTCGGCGCGCCCCCTGCACTAAACGTATTGGCTTCGGCATTTCTATGGCTTCAGTGCAAAATCCACAACAATTTAGGAAAAACAAAATGGCTGCCAAGAAAATTGGGGCATTTTATGGCTTCAGGGTGCTCGGAAACACATTTTTGGACATTCTCTATGATCTGGGCTACATTTTGCACTCACCAAAACCACTGCTATTTGTGTGTACTTTTCAGTATCCAGCCCCAAAGTACTAACTTTGAGCAAAATTTGACGAGGTCGTTGCACTTTATCGGCTTCATTTCGAAGTGGGAGGGGCATATTGACCGACTTGAGTGTGGGCAATTGCGGCTACTCACTGGGGTAAAAGGACGCAAATTTGAGACCAGTAGCTCAAAAGACACACGAGATATTCACGAGAGAAGTGGTCAGCATTTACGAGGTTAAAATTTCAGCTGGATAATTTAGTAATTAAAGGGTTAACCGGCTTGTTCAAATAGAATCGTAAAATTAAAACGCGCACAAAATGGCGACTACAGGAGGAGGAGTCGGCCGGTAAGCTAGGACGTCTGTAAGTATGTAAACAACGCGAATGTTTGCACAACACACAGTTACAGTGATTCGGAAGCAATGGCGGCGACTCACAGAGTGCTGTACGACTTCGACGCTACTGGGAAGGAGATGCTGACGGTACGGAAAGGAGATCAGGTTACCTTGTTGAACAGGATGGACGAGTCTGGATGGTGCAATGTACGTACCTCGACGGGCAGCGGCCTGGTACCCTCGAATTATCTCCAAAAGCTCTCTCAGGTATGCACAGTGAGCCTGTACATGTATCAGCTTGTTCGTATGCAAGTTTGTGGTTTAGTTCACTGTGTTGTATGTACTTGTAGAGTCCAGATACGATGAAGGGAGAGCTCTATGTGGTACAGTATGACTTCAGAGCACTGGACGCCTATCAGCTAGACATCAAGAAAGATGACAGAGTGAGTGAAATCAATTCATGCATTGTTACTGACTCACTGACTCACCTGCTCACTCACTCACTCACTCACTCACTCACTCACTCACTCACTCACTCACTCACTCACTCACCCACTCACTCACCCACCCGCCCGCTCACTCACTCACTCACTCACCCCTCTTTTCTTTAGCTCACTCTGGTTGACAAGCACAGCAAGGACTGGCTAACGATGAAGAACACCAGCGGCAACATCGGGCTAGTCCCTGCTGCCTATGTCAAACTAGCGTCACGACAAGAACGATCACAAGCTCATCTACAGCCACAACCCAAGACACAATCAGAAGAGGTAAGAATGATTCACTCAATCAGGACTAGTGTCTGCTATAGAGCAGTAACTCAGTGGTTTGTTGTGTACAGTATAAAGCAAGATTCACTCAATCAGGACTAGTGTCTGCTATAGAGCAGTAACTCAGTGGTTTGTTGTGTACAGTATAAAGCAAGATTCACTCAATCAGGACTAGTGTCTGCTATAGAGCAGTAACTCAGTGGTTTGGTGTGTACAGTATAAAGCAAGATTCACTCAATCAGGACTAGTGTCTGCTATAGAGCAGTAACTCAGTGGTTT